>CM045764.1:127936066-128135278 GCA_025200525.1 Camellia lanceoleosa | reverse complement strand
AATAATTGGAAACTTATCCAACAATTTATATGCAAATTTGTTTCATTATCTATAAACTATATAGAGAGTTTTACTCTCTTTTTTAATAAGTGAAAAAGCAAACTGGATAGAGAAATAACAAAAGAATCCTCATCAAATTTAATTTGAGAGTCAAAATTTTTACTCAAATTCTAATTAAATTTAAAATTACACTACCGAAATCTTAAAGTTTTGGCGTAATTACGGATACACTCTCTAACATTTGGCAAATACCTCATGTGATTATTAATAAAGCATTAAATCAATTAATAATTTTTTAATGATGTTATGAATTTATTTTTAATTTATTATTCAGTAATTTTATTATTTTATAAGAGGAAGCATTAGAATTTTGTGCAAATTAATTATGTTAAATAAAAAACTCCGTTTATAAAAATATTTATAATTTTTTAAATCACATAGAACACTGATTTATATTATAAACAAATCTCAAAAATGTATTTTAATTTATCTAAATTTTTGCCAACGGGCTGATGAACATGTCCAAATTGTAACATTAAAAAAAACACAGGAAAAAGAAGCATAGGATCCAAAGATTAGTGCCCCATCCATTTCACCTCTCCAATTAATCTCGTACTAATCAACCACCTTCAATTAAATCCGTGTTAATCATTATTTTGTAACGCTAAATTACATCGTTCATTGATCACGTCATTGAACCCAATATATAATCTTCCCTTATTCATGACATTATAGACTCTGCCCATTCTTCACCTGTTTGACCACAAGAGAAGAGAGAGAGAGGAGAGAGAGGGGAGGAAATTTCTTCACTAATTTGATCACGAGGAGAGAGAATGATCTTCTTCTGTCCATGATGACATTACAGAAATTGTCATTTCTTCAGCAATTTGATCATGAGAAGAGAGACAGACGTGAGAAGAGAGACAGGGAGAGAGACATTTTTTTTTTTTTGGGTTTCATGTTTGATTGGTAGAGGAAGCCTTTGATGTTGGTTCCCTGCTTCGTCTATCTTTCCTTCCATCATTCCTTGCTTATCCACTGCTATAGTGTTCCAGTGTTCCTTCCATCATTCATTGTTTTTTTCCACTACACTACAGTGTTCTATTTATTAGGTTATTTCAAATTACGGCCACGCCGATGTTCTCCATAATATTATAATTAGTGAAGAAGGTGATATATTATGATTTTGTGTTTGATGATAAAAAAATATAAAAGAATATAATAAATGATGATTGATAAAAAAAAATATGAACACATAGTATACCGGAAATAGCTAATAATTTTCCCTATTTGTATCACGTCATTTGGAAATATCCATTTTACTTTTGATGCTCCACTTATATTTTCTCTTCTAACATTCTTTCCAAAAAATAAAATAAAATAAAAAAAATTTCCATTTTTACCATGATAGTGTTTTTCATGATTTTAGCTGGGCCTTGATCAACACTACCTTAAATATTTTATTGATATCTCTCTTTACATTTCTTCATTTTGACAAGAAAAATTAGGCAGTAGTTTGTCTCTAGTTAACTTCTAAATCCCATTAGCTGAACTTGTAAAGCCATCATTGATCTCACCTTAGAATTGTTCAAATTTTAAATTAAAAACATATTTGATGAAAAAAGTAAGATTGATTTAATAGCCTGTAATCACATTCGTTTATTATATTTGTCTTTCAAAAATATTGATGGTTTCTCCTTCTTCTTCTTATTTTTAATCATAAATTAACATGGCTAGGTTATCAAAGCTGACTTGAATTTTTTTCATAAATGTTGATATTTTTCTTTTCTTTCTTTCTTTTTTTTTTTGTATAAAATTAAACCCTTTAATAAAAAGTAAACAGAAGGAAAAACAAAAAAAAAAAAAACAAAGAATGCAAAGTCTTATTAAAAGGTAAATTAATCAGGCTAAATCACAGGCTGTAGATATGGCAGTAGAGTGAGCTTAGCATATAAGAAAAATGACCTTAATTATCATAATTTATCACTCACCAAAGTGACGTTGAGTTTAAAATTTCTCCTCAACCCACTGCAAAACGTCTAAACAAAGACTAAATGGGAAGAGCATGTCAATTGGCATATTAAAATATTTTGACAAGAGACTGCTCCAAAAATCATCATCAATGGTGTGTGATTCATTTTATCAAATATAGAATTGTCAAATTTGACAATTCTTTATCTCTAACTCTTTCAGGATGAGATTTACAAATAACATTCACATTAACATTTTGTGAGAAAAACAAAATAAATGATGTGATAATCTCATATCAATTGAATCTTAATTATTAATCTATACTATATATTAAGTAAATGCGAGTTTTTAACCCCAGTCTTTGTGGAGACTCCAATCTCTCAATCTAAATTTCTTGGTTTTTGATTTTAAAAAAAAAAAAATCTTAGCATTTATTAACTTCTCCCAACTCACAAGTCTTCTTATAATGACTTTAATGTGTTAAGAACGAAGCATAAAAAATTCTTTGAAATCAACACATATGAATTCTTGAAAGTCCCCAGCATATGATTATTATCCTTTATAATAACACTTTAATGCATTAAAACAAGCATAAAAAATTTCTTGAAAAGTCAGCCTTGATTATTATCAAAACATTAAACTTTAATATAATAAAATAATAAAAAAACATTTAATTCCTTGAAAAGTCCAACATATATGATTATTATCAAAATATTAAACTTTAATATAATATAAAAAGAAAAAAAAAGACATTTAAAAAAATATTTAAAAATCTGAATTAGGATATATAGATAACTAGCATTATCATCAGGTACTATGCAGTTGTATAATAATTACATGTATATGTGAATTGTGGTTTAAAGTTTAAAAATCATAGTTAGTCTCATCTCAAGTCAAAATTAAAAAGTCACTAGTTTTTAAGTCACGAATTAAATCATCCTATTTAAATCAAAATGTTGCGATTGGGAGCTCGAAAGAGCTTTGCGCGAATCTGCCGAAATCCAAGCAGCGCGTTCTCGGCGATTTTAGATTTTTTTTTTTCAATCGGAATTGAGGAAGAGCGAAAAGGAAGAAGAAGGAGGAAGGAGGAGGAGGAGGAGGAGGAATGGGAAGGAGGAGGTGGACTAGAGGGGCCATACCCGTGGGAGGAGGCGGAGGCGGGTGAGGCGGGAGGTCTTGGCGATCAGACGAGCTCGGCGGAGGCGGGCGGAGTAGGCGGCCAGCTCTGGAGTCTCTCTCTCTCTCTCTCTCTCTCTCCTCTCCCTCTCCCTCACCCGTTCCAGACCTGAGGGAGGCGAAGAAAAAAAAAAAATATGAAATATGAAGCAGCGTCGTTCATATTTCACGAGAACTTTCCCCTTTTAGGTCACAAATCTTTTTCCTTAAATCACATCACCTCTCTAACACATCACATCAAACCCAACCCAAACCCACCAATAAGTCAAAAAGTGTACTTTTTTAGTATATGCCAAACTAACCCTTAATATATAGTATAGATTGTAAACATAATCCGTGCATAGCAAGGATGGTATGTTAGTATATAATGAATCAAATGGGCTACTATAGTAACTTGAGCTTAAAATTTTAGAGTTATGTTGGTAGGCCCACTTTATTTAAATTGTTAGCTTAATAGGCTACTTATATCTTTGCACAATTGAAACAGGATTGTCAAATAATTAATTATTATATTTTTAAAAATTAAGTTCGTAGTTTTTATTTTTTTAAAAATAAATTCGCAGGACTCTAACATGAGCAACCAAGCATAAATCTATTTTTCTAGGCCATAACAAATTTATATCTTCTACGTCTCTAAAAAAATGAAAAGAAAATAATAAAATCTTAAAACGAGGCCATTCAAATAAGGGGATAGGAGCCAATCTGCCCTGCCCCTTGTCCATGTACATAAGTCTCACAATCTAATTATTTTTAATTGAAAAATTAATTAAATATAAATTTGTCTGACTGTAATTGCATGGAAAATAAATGAATTCTTTCCCTATCCTATGCAGTTTAAGCAACACGACTTGAAGAATTTCCTACGAAAGAATCCAATAATCCAATAAGAAATTATCAAATTATTACAATGACATTAATTGAAGGAGAAATTGAAATTTTTGTTTACCTTCAAAATCAAAACTAGTGCATTCAATCTACTTGTTTAGAAGAAGTATTTAAAATTTAGTTTCTTTCGGAATCAAAATGAGTGACTATTTATATCAGCTGTAACATTATTAAATATTAGTATTAGTTTTATTATTAATATCATTATTATTTTCTCAATCACTAGGAGAGTAATTAAAAAAAACTCAATAGTCATTATTAGCTGAAACTAAGAAAAAATAAACAACGGTATACAACTTCTATATGGAGAAAAATTAAACACAACAAAGATATTAGGCGAAAGATCCTAGTAATTAGTATCAATAATTTTCTTACAATTGTAATACTTAAATCTTTTATATTTATGTATGATGGTGTTATTTGGTATAACTTATTGTAAATTAAAAAATGATAATCCAAAAGTAAGAGTCAAAAGCATCTCTTATTTGAAAATGGAGATGTTGTTGTGACTCCGAGTCATAGTAGCTTGTTGTGAGTACAATGGAGACTCATTCTGAGTTTTTTTTTTTTTTTATAATCCGAACGGTTTATATTTTTAAGGTTTGTTGAGTAGATTATTCATGAAAAAAAAATCAAATTGATTAAAAATCTGTAGCCCTATAATAAAAGAACATTTGTTTTTTAAAAAATAAATGGTTGACATTATTTTTATAATTTGTTAAAAATAATTAGGACCGGATCACGGGCCTACAAATGTTTGATTAACTTAGCCTTCGTTTGGCAATGACTTTTTTAATTGGCTGTTTGACTTTTTTATCCTGAGACTTTTTTAGTCGTTTGGTATTCTTATTTGGCTTTTTTGACTTTTTGGCTTTGGAATGGTGTATTTTTTATTGTCTTTTTGCTTATTTTGTCATTTTTTTTTTTTTTAATTTTTTTTTTTTTTTGTCCTTTTGTGCTTATTTAGCCCAAAAAGAAAACCAAATACCACCTTAATTTTTTACATAGATGATATGTTTAATGAACTTTACAATATAAATTATCTAAGTTATCTAAAAACCTCAAGACGAGCCTCTACAAGAACTCACAGCAAGCTGTTGTGACTTGGAGTCACAATATAGCATCCCCACGTCCTGCTTGTTTAGTTTTGGAGATTAACTTTCAGCTTCTTTAAACTATTTATGCATAATAAATTATAAATAGAATCTTAATCAAACGGTTTGACAAAAAAATTTAAAATAATAAAAAGTTACAAGCAATTCAAATAGGGCGTACCAACCAACTCTGATATTCCTAGGTACTTTTAAAGTTTATATTTTAAATTTATATATAATTTTTAATATGTTTATAAAATAATATTAGATTTGAGGAAATTCCGTAACCATTTAGCGCAATTGTTTTTTTTGCAATTAATTAATTTGAACGGCTACAATTTCTGGACAATTGTGACAATCCTGCAAAGCAAATTCCTAGAAGAAGTGGGCTAGTGAGAAAGTGGGTAGCGTGGCACTTTTGTAAAGTAAAAGCAAGACACTAGTCATCGCCGAGAAAATAACATGCACAAATACAATAATCTCTTACTTCATCATGGATGGGTACCTGTAAATGCATATGCATTGTTGCTTTGCTTTGTTTGAAAGTAATTAGTGGAGGAGTTTCGGAAGAAACTTTGTTAGATTTTTTTTGAGTAAAAATAGTATTAAAATATAAAATATATTAAAATAGTTAATAAGATAAAATATTCAATCAAATTTATAATTATTTTCTTTTTTTTTTAACAAACATTATATTTGACTATAAAAAGTCTAATTATCTTTTCAAATACTACTATTTTAATATATTAAAATAATTAAAAATTAAAATAACTTATTAAAATAATTAACTTCCCAAATATATTTCTTTTTAGAATAAATTACAAACACACTTTCTGAGATTTACTTAAATTATAAATTATTTCTTGTAGTTCTAAAAATTACATTATACTTCCTAAGGTATCTTATTTCATAATACATAAAGTATTGTATTAATAAATCATTAAATTAATTAGTAATTTTTAATAGTATTAAAATTTTATTTTAATTAATAATTCAGATAATTTTATTATTGTATAAGTAAACAATTAGAAATTTTACTTTTTTAATTAATTTCGTTAAATAAAAAATTCTGAAAAACATTTATAACTTTTTAAATTATAAAAAATAATTCATATTTTAAATAAATTTGAAGGATATATTTGTAATTTATTCTTTTTTTTTGGATTCCACTGGATAGCGAAGGGGGAGACAGAGAAAGAGTCACTGGTCAGAGTCAATAGAACGACTCAAAAGTCTAGGTCCAGCCGAAATTTATATAGTGAATTCACTCTTCAGCCTTTCTATCCCGTCAAGAGACACCCCCACGACATTGACATGTGTAGTGACCCATTTGTTTCATCACCAATCGACTATTCAGCTAGTGTGTCCTCTCTCTATCATAGACTATGAGGATTCTCTAAAATATAGTTTTTTTTTTTTAAAAATTTTAGAAATTATATTTTAATTAATAATTTAAATAATTTTATTATTATTTAAAAAAACAATTAGGAATTTTTAAATAAAAATTCTGACCAAGAAAATACTTATAATGTTTAGAACCATATAGTAATTTTATTTTGAATACATTTTAAAATGTGTATTTATAATTTATCCATATAATATTAGGAACAAAAGAAGGAAACACTTGGATCAAGCCACGTGGACAGCTCATCAATGTTGAAAACTAAAGGAAAAATTACAATTCAGTATGTATTTTCAAAATAAATTTTAGGGTAAATTACAAACATATCTTTGAGATTTACTTAAATTATAAATTATTTTTTGTGATTTTACAAATTATATTATGTCCTTTAAAATTTTTAATTTCATAACAAATAGATCATTTTATTAATAAATCATCAAATTAACTATAGGTTTTAATAATGTTAAAATTTTATTTCAATTAATAATTCAAATAATTTTATTATTGTATAGGAGAAGCAGTTAGAAATTTTATTTTTCAATTAACTTAATTAAATAAAAAATTTCGACAATAAGATATTTATAGTTTTCCAAACTACATGAAGTATCGTATTTTAAGCAAACCTTAAGAGTGTATTTGTAATTTATCTTAAATTTTAAATCGGTTGTAAAACTTATCAACTTTAATAATTGAAGTTATAAACATTTTTATGATTTTGTAATTTTTATTTTGGTCTTACAACTGAATTGGAATTTTCCCAAAATTAAATGGACTATCCAGAATTTTACCCGATAACATCAAGGTGTGGTAAATTGAGTGATCATTTGAGATTGAATTTTTTTAATGACTTTTTTTATTAATTTATTTTTTCCCCTTTTTTTTATCGAATTTTTATAAAAAAAAAATTCAAAAAAATATAGATTAAAATGCACTTTAGGACAAATCATTTAAAAAAAAAAAAAAAAGGAGTAAAAGAATATAACTCTTTGTTTAAAAGATTTTTTTTAGTGATTTTTTTTAGATTTTTTACTTTTTACTTTTTAAATTCTTCTACACTAGAAGGACTAAAAAAGTAAATCTTTTAATACAAATTTATAAATAAATAAAAAAAAATCACTTAAAACAAAAAAAATAAAAAAATTAACTTCTGATGTCAAAAAAGATTGGTAAGTAATTTTATTACAAATGATATCTGTTATTATTCTCATTGCATTTTCTTACTCACTACCTAAAGAGATTAGTTGCATATATATTTTGATGCAGTTCTTTTTCTGATGGGAGATGAACCGGGCTAAGTTGAGCTTAAAACACTTTTACTGGTCCTGAAGTCTGTGGAGCACCCCTGCAAAAAGGTCAACTAGGGGAGATGGTCCCCCAGCAAGCACTCCGACATTCAAGTTAGAATAGAAGAGATTAACAGTATAGAGAAAGAGAGAGGAGGAGAAAGAATGAAAAACATACCCTTTGATGTGTCTCGGAAACTTTCTTATATCATTTGCTCATCATTTCCTTATCCATTTCAGCTTGTCGTGCTGGCCGAAAGCCTATGTTCTAGCTTGCGTTGTTCATGGTGAGTCTGTATATTCCGACGTGAGGAGGTTGTCGCATTTAATACTGTGAGAGCCTCATTAATAGTTGATGCGTGGTGCAATAACTGTGCAAGATCTTTATCTGCTTATGTGTCTGGGCTCTTGTTTGGCCAAATGTTATTGGTCCTAGTCTAATGTTGATGCTATTGGGCTTAGACCGTAAGACTGTAGGCTAGGCCCCTGATCTGTGGGTTGGGCCCTCGTGGTTGGGCCTATCGGTATTAGTAGTCTCCTATTTTCGAGTGCAGCTTTAGTCCAACAAAGGGAATAAAGAAGGAATAGAGGAAAAATGGAGATGGTAGGCAAATGGTGAAGTGGTGGAATGAAAAGGCGAGAAGAAAGAGGTGACCAAGATAAGCTAACATATGAGGAGTGGTAGCGGGATAATAAGTGTGTGGAGGGTTGACCGTGCAAGTGGCCGACCGAGAGAAGAGCTTATCGTGTGGTGTGAAGCGGGATGGCGGCGTGTAGAGGGCAAGTGAAAGTGGCCGATCGGTGACCGACCAAGAGAAGTTTATCGCAATGGTGGTAGCGAGATGGTAGGCGTATGGAGGCCGACCGCGGTGGTGGCGAGTGGCCGACCAAGAAGGTGGCGAGTGGAAATATTGCGAAGGTGTGGCGTGTAGAGGGCCGACCACGAAGGTGGCTAAGCGAGGTGGTCGACCAAGAAGGTGGCCGAATGAGGTGGCTGACTGGGAGAAGAGCTGACCGCGTAGGTGGCTGAGCGTGTGGAGGGCCAAGAAAAAAGGGGTGGTGTGCGAGGCTCGAGGAGTTAAAAACACATGTTGATGTGAAGTAAATAGATGGGGAGAATGAAAGAGAATTAGTGGGATGGAGTAATGATCGTGGCCGTACACATGGTACAACAAGCACCACGGAGGAGAGAGACGAATAGGGTGTATGAGGGGAAGGGTTAAGGAAAATGAAATTTCAAACTGGCAAATTTTAATCGTAATTCTTATGGGATAAATAAACTGTGGATGTTTAGACTTGTGCGTTTTACTTACTTGATTGCAAAAAACCAACGCATTCCAGATTTGAGTGATTTTATCACAAGAGATTCGCCTGTGTGGCATATTGCAAATTTTTTGGCTCTTGTTAACTGAAGCAATAATGAGAAACGTGAAGGAGATGACACAACAAAAAGCGCCAGCCATGAGGGTAGATGCATTGGAGGAAGATGATGGGGTAGAGTTGGCAGAGCAGTATAGGGTGGGGAAGGGTATGGAAAGGGGGGCGGATCAATCGGCATGACTGTTAGGATCGACAATGATCTCGATGGTGCAACCAATTAGTCAAGTGGCGCCAAACCACTAGCATACGAAGGCAAACAAGTCCATTTTGACAACGGAGGATTTGGAGGAGTTGTGGAGCAAGTACTAGATTCCGACCAACATAGAGTTAAGGTTCTCGACGACGAAGGAAAGGGCGTTGGACGCACGACCAATGGAGTTTGCATTATATGAGGAGGCGCTGCGTAGGGGCCTAAGGTTGCCCCTTCCACAGCTAGTAGTGAACATGTTAAACCGTCTAGAGGTGGCTCCGTGGTGATGCCAAACACACGAAGATATCTGTTTTGCCTATGCCATCGCGTGGCAGGCGACTAGAGGCGATGACGATGGGCGAGTTTTTCTCTGTTACAAAGTGTCGAGAACCTTGATGAGCGTGGGTGACTTTGTAGGCTGTGGCGGGAAGAGGATTGGTGGCGGGGCTACCGTCATCGGTGAAGAGTGGGCGACCAAAATAGTTCTTTGTATCGGCAAGTGGTCGAAGAGGGGTGCGTACAATTTGGCAGGTCCCTACGAAGTCTTTGGAGCCAAAGTTAGACGCCGAGGTGAAGAATAGGGTGAAACGGGTGAAAGATTAGAGGGAAAATGAGGGACTGAAATGGGATGACCTCATCCAGCCCTCAGCTCTGTTCTCCTTGAATCTGGGGCCGCGACCAGTCGAAGGTGATCCAATGCCAGAAGAGGTGGAGGCGAGGAGGAAAGCATAGGAGGAGAAGGACAAACGAGTTTTCGCCAGGGCGGAGAAATATAAAGAGAAACATTTAGGCCTAGTGCCAAAGGTGGTTATGAAGAGGTCGGTCAGACCACGCCCCAAGCCATTGGGAGAGAAGGACTTGATTGATTTTATTCCTTTGCAGGCGCCAGTTGATCCACTAAAAGAAAGAAGCGAAAAGGAAGTAAAAGTGGTGTTGAAGAAGAAAAAGAAGAAGGCGGTTGCAGAAGGGAATGAGAGAGAACCAGCTGGGAAAAAGGCGAAGGAGGGGGTAGTGGAGTTGTCTCCAAGTCGGGGGGAAGAGGCAGAGGAGGGCATGGTGGGCGGAGCAGACGGTACAAAGGAGTTGGAAGAAACCAATTAGTCGATCGAGCTGCCCTCTAAGGATGTGTCATTGCAAGAGGCGCTACCTAACCAGGAGGTAAGGGGAGAGCAGGCGAGTGGAGAAGAGACTGGCGCGGCGCTGAAGACCGCCATGTACCATGTTCACGCAGTAGTCGACTGCTTGGCGGGAGATGAGGATGAAGCCAAGGGCACAGCACTGTTGGGGGTCGTGGAGGATGCGGTCGTGTAGAGCATGGCCCAAGTTATAAAGGCCGACCTCGTGAGGGGGCTATGCTCGATGCAAATGGAAGAAGCGACCTTGGTAGCGGCCCTGCTAGACAGGGCAATGAGGGTGAAAACGGAGGCAGAGTCGCTAAAGGCGATTCACGAGAACCTAAGAGAGATGAGCGAGTTGGCGGCGACAGCGTAGTGCTGTGCAAAGGGCTAACATATGCAGAAAGCGAAGAAGATAGAGGATTTATGGGTGGTGTAGGGTTACTTGGTCGAGTGTGCCAATGTAAGCTGAGCTAGAGTCGCCGCCGAGCTCGCAGTCGCCAACTCTGAACTAGAAATGGTGCGCCACAAGGCGATATCACTAGAGTTTGAGCTGGAGAATGAGCGAAGGAAAGTGGGCAAAGTTCAAGAAGCCTACAACACTACCTAGGAAATGCTGGAGAAGGCCCTTGCCAACAATGAAGATCTGCGCGACCAAGCTCTAAAAGATAAAGAAAATGCCGATGCGTGCATTACGGAGTTGGAGAAGACCCTGGGGGAGGAGAGGGCCCAAATAGTAGAGTTGGCTAGGATAATGGCGTTGGAGAGGACGGCTTATTTAGATTTGTGTGTGGCGGCGATAGAGCAGTTTAAGGGGTCTCCGGAATTCCAAATGGTCATCGATCCTAGTGATCGCGAGTGAGAACTTTGGTCAAGGAGGGTAAAGGAAGGGTTGGCCTTCGAGTGTCTGCTATTAGGAGGATCGAAGAAGAGATAATCCAAGATTTTCGGCAGTCAGACTACAACAAGGATGAAATGAGCGATTAGGACAATTTGGATGAGTTTCAAATATAGAGTAGCATGAATTTGTTCCTAGATGAGGATTTTAGTAGGATGAAGATGAGGGAGGATGATATCGCCCAGACCCCCCTAGATGAGGGATTGAGAGAAGAAGACTTAGCGTCCAGCGAAAGGGAGTCAGGACGAAACCTAAGAGAAGGGGAGAAGGCATTTATGTTTGTTTTTGTTTTGTTGTTGTTTTTGTCTTTTTTTTTTTTTTTTTGAGAAAAGATGTGTAATGAAGTGTATAATGTTGCAAGACATTAATAAATAAAGATGTAAGTTCTATAATGATTTGTGGTTTTTTTTTTTGTAAGAATGATGAATGATTAATGATTAATGGTAAAATTGGATAAGTAATCTAACTTAGGTTAAAACGACCTAGGATAAGAATGAACTTAGATTTAACTAAGTAGCGGCATTATGTATAACTCAGTCTGGCTGGGTTCTTCATGTTCAGTCTGGCTGAGACTTGTTAAGCTCAGTCTGGCGGAGCTCTTCGTGCTTAGTCTGGCTGAGGCTTCGGAGTGGTTGAGACCATGTGTAACTCAGTCTAACTGAGTGCTTCACGCTCAGTCTGGTTAAGACTATGTGTAACTCAGTCTGGCTGAGGCTTCGGAGGGCTCGGTCTGATTGAGACCATGTGTAACTCAATCTGGCTGAGTGCTTCATGCTCAGTCTGGCTGAGACTATGTATAACTCAGTTTGGCTGAGTACTTCGCGCTCAGTCTAGTTGAGACTATGTGTAACTTAGTGAATTTTGTTTAATTTTGGAGTCAAGGCATAACACAAATGATTAGAGTCTTGAATTGTTGTCATAATCCTGCGATCATAAGTACATGCATAGTATGTTAAGAGCCAAAATGGACAAGTGTCCTAATTGCTAAAATGAAATATATAACAATGTGGAGCTAATAAAAAATCAGGAGGGTCGCTTCACTAAAAGTAGCATCTCAGGTGTTCGGCATTCCATGGATGGGGGAGGTCTCTGCCTTCCATGTCTTGGAGACGTTATGTGCCAGGGTGGGATTGTGATTTGACGATGTAAAGGCCTTCCCACTTGGCTGCCAGCTTGCCCTCAGTTGGATTTTTGGTCGTGAGAGTGGCTTCTCATAAGACAAGGTCTCCCACTGTGAATGCCCTCGGTCAGACTTTGCGATTGTAGTGCTTCCTTACTGTCTGCTAATATGAGGCTAGTCGGACGACGGCTGTGTCTCGCAATTCTTCAATGAGGTCTAGGTGGGCTCTACGAAGGTTATCGTTGAGGTTTAGGTTGGAGTGGGAGACTCTGCGTGTGGCTAAGTCGATTTCCATAGGGATGACCGCTTTGGCGCCGTATGTGAGGCGAAATGGGGTCTCTCCAGTCAGAGTCCGGGCAGTTGTTCGATAGGCCCAAAGGATATTGGGCAGCTCATCTGCCCAGAGGCCCTTGGCGGTTGCCAAATTGGTCTTGATGATGTGCAAGAAGGATCAATTAGTAACCTCCACCTATCCGTTGGCTTGAGGATGGCCTGAGGAGGAAAAATAGGGCTTGATATTAAGTTTGTGAAATTCCCTGAACTTGGCGTTGTCGAACTGTTTTCCATTGTCGAAGACTATGGCTTGGGGAATCCCAAAACGACACACAATGGATTACCAGATGAACCTAGTGGTATTCCGCTCAGTAATTTTGGCGAGAGGTTCTGCTTCAACCCATTTGGTGAAGTAATCGATGGCCATTATAGTGAATTTTACTTGAACCCTACCAGTTGGCAAGGGACCGACAAGATCAATTCCTCATTTGTCAAAAAGACAAGGGCTGTTGAGTGTGATTAACTTGGTAGGAGGAACATAAGGGATGTTAGTGAAGCGCTGGCTTTCATCACAAAATAAGCAGCGTCCTGAGTGAGTGTGGGCCAAAAGTAGCCCGTTTGGAGAATTTTATGGGCCAAAGATCGTCCTCCAGAGTGGTTTCCACAAACGCCTTCATGTATTTCTCTCATTACATACATTGCTTGGTCGTCATTAAGGTAT
Source organism: Camellia lanceoleosa (assembly GCA_025200525.1). Taxonomy (NCBI): domain Eukaryota; kingdom Viridiplantae; phylum Streptophyta; class Magnoliopsida; order Ericales; family Theaceae; genus Camellia; species Camellia lanceoleosa. The sequence goes on along the minus strand of CM045764.1, from coordinate 128,121,770 downwards.
CTAAGATATGGTCGAGAGAATTCTCTCTTGTATAAGGTGCCACCAATAATGACGTAATTCGACGATCGAGTTCTGACTTTGGCAGCTTCGAGTTTATCTGCTGGAAGTGTGCCATGTTCGAAGAATGCGGTGATGTCCTGGGCCCATGGGATGGGGTCGTCCTCGAGCAAGTAAATTGCTCGTTGATGTGGTGAGATTGCGGGATAGGTCAGGTACTCGACCCGAATATTGTAGCAAAGATCTGACTGATCGGTTGAGGTTAACTGTGCCTTTTCATTGGCTTAGGCATTTTTTGAGTGGGGGACGTGTCGAATTCAAAAGCTGTTCAAGAAGCGGGTCAGGGGAAGAACAAGGTCCCTGTATGATCGTATGGCTTTTTCTTTCACATCAAATTCGTCGGTTATCTGGCCGACGACCAACTAGGAGTCGCTAAAGATTTGGAGATGGTCGACTCCGATATTTCTAGCCAATCGAAGACCCGTTATGAGAGCTTCATATTCGACTTGGTTGTTGCTTGCTTCAAATAGTAATCGGAAGGCACATTTGAAAGATTCTCATTCCAGGGTTGTGAGGATTAAATCGGCTCCGCTGCCCTCTTTGCGGAATGAATCGTTAACACAGAAAGTCCAAGAATGGGGGTCTTCCTCCTCGATGGAGGCATGTGCTGGAGAAGGCGGCGTGGAAGGGAAAATATTAGTGAATTCTAAGATGAAATTAGCGACAGCCTAGCCTTTGATGGCTGTTCGTGGTTGGTAAGAGATGTCATATTGACTTAATTCAACGGACCACTACATAAGCCTGCCTGAAGATTCTGGTTGTTGCATGATCTTTTTCAAAGGCTGGTCAGTAAGAATCACTATGGAATGAGCTTGAAAATAGGATCGAAGTTGTCTGGAGGCGATGACCAGGGCGAGAGCCATTTTTTCCAAGAGATGGTAGTTCTATTCAGCCCCCCTGAGTGTGCGGCTAATGTAATAAACGAGGCGTTGCACTGTTCCTTCTTCTCTGATGAGGGCAGCACTAACGGCGGTGTAGGACATAGCTAGGTAGAGGAAGAGGGTTTCGCCTGGTAGTGCTTGGGAGAGTAAAGAGGGGTTGGCCATCCACTATTTCAGTTGTTGGGAAGCTTCCTCAGACTTGGTGTTCCATTCGAACGCTTGTCGAAGGACTTTGAAGAATGGCAAGCATTTGTTAGTCGCTTGTGAAATGAAATGATTGAGGGCAGCAACTCTGCCTGTTAGCCGTTGGACTTCTTTGACAGACCTGGGAGACCGCATTTCCATCAAGGCCTTGATTTTTTCTAGGTTGGCCTCAATGCCCCTCTGGCTGACCATGAACCCTAAAAACTTACCAGATCCAACACCGAAGGCACACTTTTCTAGGTTTAGTTTCATTTGATATTTGCGTAGCGTTTGGAAAGTCTCACGTAGGCCTGCCAAGTGGTCAGAGGAGAGTTTGCTCTTAACAAGCATGTCGTCAACGTAAACTTCCATGTTTCGACCTATTTGGTATTGGAAGACAACATTGACCAAGCGTTGGTAATGGCTCTTGCATTTTTCAAACCGAATGGCATGACGCAGTAGTGATAAGTCCCCTTGTCAGTGATAAAAGAGGTGTGTTCATGATCGGCGGTGTGCATCAAGATCTGATTATAGCCGGAGAAAGCGTCCATGAAGCTAAGCATCTGGTACCTCGCAGTTGCATTGACCAACAGATCTATCCAGGGGAAGAGGTAGCTGTCTTTGGGGCAGGCTCGGTTGAGGTCAGAATACTTGATGTAGAGTTGCCATTTTCCATTATTTTTGCGGACCAAGACCACGTTGGACAACCATTTAGGATAGTCTACATTTCTGATGAACTTCACCTTCAGCAATTTGTCAACCGCAGCGGTGATGAGACTGTTAAGTTCTAGATAAAAGATGCATTGCTTTTGTCGGAACGGTCAGAAATTTGGTTTAATGCTGAGACGATGGGTAATAAAAGAGAGGTCGATACCTGGCATATCAGAATGAGTCCAAGCGAAGACATCATTATGTTCTGCGATGAGAGTTGTGAGATCAGCCTTGGCTTGAGAAGACAGCTGAATACCAATCTTAGCCGTTTTTGTTGAGTCTGTAGGATCGACAGATACTTCGACGAGTTCCTCGATTGGTTCCCCTCTTATTAACTCTTCCTCGTCCCTAACATTGAGGTCCACAATGATCATGGCTTTTTACAATTTGACTTCCTTTAATGAGGCGACATAGCACTCTCAAGCTATCGTCTGTTCTTCCCTAACTATGCCGACTCCCTGGTTAGTGGGAAACTTTATAGCCAAGTGGTACGTGGAGGTTATGGCTTGAAAGGCATTGAGGGCGGTGCGGCCTAATATGATGTTGTAGGCAGAAGGGCAGTCGACGATAAGGAAAGTTAGGAGTTTGGTGGACTATCATGAGTATTCTTCGATGGTAATAGGGAGGTTGATAGAGCCCATGGATGTGACTCGATCGCCAATAAAACCCACCAGATGGGTTTGTAGAGGTGATAACTTCTCTTCGGGTGGATGGAGACCTGGATGGTTGAGGCCATTTTAGGTTATAGTCTCGTTGAATTTGGTTCAAGACTTGTTCCATAGGTAAGTTGAGGGGGGTGTATCGCTCGAACCGACTAGGTGAGCAGTCCGATCGATCCAAGCATGGGGGCGTCTGCGTGTGATGGAGGTTGGTATGGGTACTATAAGGGTCGTGACTCAGGGTCTTTTCTTTTGTCTTTGGAGGGTGGGGTTTTGGATGTGGAGTCTTGGTGAACTGCCAAGGAGTCTTCGGCATTCATGTATTTTTGGGTTTTGGTGAGGAAGGAGGCCATGGTGGTAGGGGGGTTTTTGGAGAAAGAGAAAAAGAAATCGGATGGGTGCAGACCGGCCATGAAGGCTGTGAGAATAACCTCGTCGTTTTCCTCTAGTTGGAGGGCTTCGGTGTTGAAGCGGGTGACGTAGCTGCGTAATGAATCCCCGTCCATCTGCCAGATGTTCAACAATTGGGTGACGGGATGTTGTTGTCGCTGGCACCGATGAAATGACTTAGGAATGATTCGCTGAGTTGGCGAAATGAAGTGATCGAGTCTGGAGGAAGCTGACTAACCCAAAGGCACGCCGACCCCTTTAGCGTGACAGGGAAAGCACGACACATGATTTCGTCGGGAAAAGTGTGTAAGACCATGAGTGTCTGGTATGCTTCTACATGGTTGGCGGGGTTGGTGGTACCATCGAAAGTGTCGATTGAAGGCATCTTGAACTTAGGAGGGAGAGCCTTATCCCGGATAGAGGCAGTGAAAAGAGAGTTGATAGTGAAGGAAGTCTTGTGCTGCATGTTCTGCATGACCCCCTGTAGTTGGAGTTTCATGACCCGCAGCCCTTTATCCCAGAAGGGAGCATTATCCCCATAAGTACGGATCGGGGGTTGAACACTGCTAGCCTCGCCCTCATGGGTGACTGTATGGTGTGGTAAGAGGTGGTTGTGAAAGGGTGGTGGTATATCTGGGCGAGGTTATGAGCCTAACTGAGGAGGATAGAAAGGTTGAGGATCTGGTAGAGCGAAGGGTAGAAAGGTTTCTTGAGACATGTATTGTGGGAATTGGTGGTGATGATGGGCTTGTTCTAGGTGTGGAGGAACTATAGGTTGTGGTGGAGACGAGATAGGTACATTACGCTGGAGTAGAGCATTAATCAAGGTCTAGTTTTGTTGATCAATCGGTTGATGCTATTGGTGAGTTTTGTGAAATACGGATGCGGGTTATTTGGGTTGGAGGGCTTAACCGGGGTTACGGCGTTGTGTTGGGAAACCACGGATCTAGTCATGACCATCCACTTTGAGGTAGAATGAAGACGGGGTTCCTTCAGGCGACAGTGAACACAATTGTCTTTCCGAAATGAAGGTTCTCACAGACGGCACTAACTGATGCAGTTCTTTTTCTGATGGGAGATGGATCGGGCTGAGTTGAGCTCCCAACACTTCTACTGGTCCTGAAGTCCATAGAGCACCCCTGCAAAAAGGTCCAATGGAGGAGATGGTCCCCTAGCAGACACTCCGACGTTCAAGTTAGAATAGGAGAGATAAACAGTGTAGAGAGAGAGAGAATGAGAAAGAATGAAAAACATACCCTTTGATGTGTCTCGGAAACTTTCTTATATCCTTTGCTCATCATTTCCTTGTCTATTTCAGTATGTTGTACTGGCCGAAAGCCTACGTTCTAGCTTGTGTTGTTCATGGTGAGTCTGTATATTCCAACGTGAGGAGGTTGTCGTATTTAATGCTGTGAGAGCCTCATTGATGGCTGATGTGTGTGTTTGGCCAAATGTTATTGGTCTTGGTCTAATGTTGATGTTATTGGGCTTAGACTGCAAGAATGTGAAATTTGGGCCCTTGATTCGTGGGTTAGGCTTTCGTGGTTGGGGCCATCGGTATCATATTTATTTATTAATATAAATTATATTATTTCAAAAAAATAATATACAAATCTAATTTAAAGAAGATGTTATAGAGTGCTATCTTAAATATTTTAATTAATTACTATATCAATAAATTTTAAAAATAAATTTAACTTTTATACTTGAATAACGTATATTATTTTATGTGCAAGTTGCTAAAAGTCTAAAAGAGCACAAGAAGAAAAGTTGGTGTTGTAACATCACTATACAGTTGACGGTCACTCTTACATTAGTGGTTTCCTACGGAAACAAAATTTCAACAAATGGCTTGTTTGTCGTGACTTTAAAAAATTAAAGAATTATTATTTTATTTAAATTATACTATCTAATTTAAGCTATATTATTTTTCTATCACATTATTTTAAATTTAATTTATATTTTATAAAAAGTCAAAAAATACATTTATTTAAGTCATTTCAAACCACTCTAAAGTTGTAAGGGAGTTTTTCCAGTAAAATTTCATTCTTAATATTTATATTTCATTTCTCTCAAGTTGGTAATATAAGCTTTTCTTATTTGTCATTGTTTGATATTGACTTTTTTTATTGAATATTTTGAATCGAAACTTTTTTAGCTTGAAATTAAAAAATTCATTTAGTTAGGCTTTTGATTTTTGACTTTTATAAAAAATAAAATAAAATGATTATGATTTAATTGTGATATTTTATTTTATTAATTTATTTAACCTATTTTATTTTTTGTACTTTTTAGCCTAACTAGTTTTGGAATAATTTAAATAAATATATTTTTGAGTTTTTATGAAAAAATATACATATAAATAAAGAGATAATATGAAAAAAAAAAAAAAAATGCCTACATAACAAACCACAAACAACCTCTTAGAGCAACTCTAACCATACTATCTACTTTTCACTAGTTAAAGTACAAAAAAAGTACACTCTTTATTTTACTTAATTACTTTAGCTATTGTGTTCTCCAACCACGCTCTTTATTTTAGCTAATTATTTAAGCTAACTTAATTAATTTTTAAAATAAAAAAATACTAATTGTTGCTATTTTACTAATATAAATTTGTAATAATAATAAATTTGTCCATACAAACATACAAAACTTATAGAATGAGGAGAAAAAAAAATATAAAATAAAAAATAAGTTATTCCGTAATTCATCAAACAGAATTGAAAGAACATATAAAATTGTTACACACACACACACATATATATATAATATAAAATCTCAAATTCAAGATATAAATATACAAAAATTTAAAATATATACATACATAATTATTTAGAGAGCCTCTGAGGCTCTTCAATTATAGTTACAAAAAAAAAAAAAAAGGAATAGTAAAGTAATTAGCCTATTAAAACTCAAAATTAGACTTAGGCCTTGTTTGGGTACTCCTAAATAATCCAAAAAGTTAAAAAGTTAACACTATTCATCAAAAGTCAACAATTACGGCTGCACAACTCTCAATTCAAATTTTCCTCTAAAAATTAATTTTCACAATTTTTTATTACACATTTTTTCATAAAAAGTCAAAAAATTAACCCAAACATCTATATTTTCAACCTCAATTTTTTAATTAAAAAAGACAAAAAATACACTTATTTAATCTTCCTAAACTTGGCCTTAAATTGACTAAAATACTTAACAAGTCTTATTTAATTATTTTCTTAGAGATGCTCTTATAATGTATATAAATTATTTCACTTCCACGATGCAATTGGATTTACCAACCGACACTTCTACCCCCACATCATTACCACTGCCATCGTCTCTATAGCACGTCACTATCTATTATTATAATATAAAAAATAAATTAAAAATTTTGTACATCTAAATTATTATTAAATATTTAAATTTATTTTTTATATATAATTAGAGAATTAATTGATATTTTAAAAATAATTTGATAGGTAAAATGAAGTCTCACATAAAATTTCGGTGTTAAATCAATAATTTTTGTTTGATTATGGACAACAATTAATGACGGGATAAATTAATTTAAAATCAAATAATTTAATTGTGAAACTTATATTATTAAAATAACAATGTTTGAATTGATTTTTGAGTGATAGTATAAGAGAAAAAATAAAATTTTCTCTTTTTAAAATTGAAATATGATTTAATCTAACATGAGAAAACAATAATAATTTTATATGTATATATTTTATTTATTCTATATAACTATATATTAATAATATAAATTAATCAAGTTAATTTAAATTTGATTGTCATGTCTGAACACATGGGCACATCATAGGTTTTATTTCAAGGGTCCTGTTATGGTGTGCAATCCTTTAAGGTTGCACACTATATGCAACCAACACAAAAGGCATAAGTGGAAGGTATAAATATGAAATAGGACAGCAAACACAAAAGCCGTAAGTGTAAGGTGTAAGTTGCATACTTAAGAAAAGTCCTTATTTCAATAGTTCAAACCGTTTATTGTAAGGCCCTTGATATATATTATTTATAATAAAAAAAGAATTAATTCTATAATCGTAACTTATTCTTTTTATAGAATTTATTTAAGAAAAAATAGACGATCATTAGACAGACAAATACGATAAAATGGAAAAGTTATTATCATTATATTTATCTTAAAAGTTAAAAGAAAAATATGATTTAAAAATAAACCATTACTTTTGAAGATTAATATCATAAAATCATCATATAACAATTATCAAATGAGTCCAAATATTTTTTTTATAAAATAATTTATAAATAACAATGTACAAATATAAAGGGTGCTCAGGCCAAAAATCTAAATTTGAATTCTTTTTACCTAATAGTCCACTCACAATCTAAATATATTTTTTATAAAATAATTTATAATTAATAATGTACAAATAAAGGATGCTCAGTTCAAAAATCCAAATTTGAATTCTTTTTGCCTAACAGTTCATGCACAGAAATTGTATTGTTCTCAAACCAAACCAAACAATCTCTTTCTCTCTCTTTTCTTCTTCTCTTTCTGTTTCCTCTTCAACTCCTAGTGTCGCCATCGTACGCTGAAATCCCTCCGATTGCTCAATCGCTGTCGATCTCCACCATTTTTACAACTTCGATCTGAGCAAAAAAACAACAAAAAAACTTCTCTCTCTCTCTCTCTCACTCTCTCTATATATATATATATATATATATATATGTTGGGTAAATTATACAAATAGTCTCTGTAGTTTATACGATGTGTCAATTTGGTCCCTATTGTTTCAATTTGCTTGATTTTGTCCCTTAATTTAACGGATTGTGTCATTTTAGTCCAGTAAATAACGGTTATTAAGTTTGGTAGACGGAAAGTCAAACTATATGTCAATTTGGTCCCTGTAATTTACACAATATGTTAATTCAGTCCTTATCAAAATCGAGCAAATTAAAACAATAGGGACCAAACTGACACATTGTGTAGACTTTCCATCCACCAAACATAACAACCATTATTTATTGTACTAAAATAACACAATCTGTTAAATTAAGGGACAAAATCGAATAAATTGAAATATCATGAACCAAATTGACACATTGTGTAAACTACTTGAACCATTTACATAATTTATCGATATATGTATATATCCATCTTCACTCTCTCTCTCTATATATGTTCTCGATTTCTAGGGTTTTCATCAATCAGAGAGACTCTGACGACTGTCGATCGGTCATTCATCCTCTTCTTCTTCAATTGGCGCTCTTTCTATTTGATAGAGATTGGTCCAATCTCATCCTTGATCTCATCAAAACATCACTCCAGAAATGAGCTCAACAAAGCAAAAGTCCTCATCATCAGCTAAACACTCAATCCAATGACACAAGAAGTCTTTGATCACAAGCTCAGGAGTAATCAAAACCCTAATCTACGTATTAAAGAGAGATGCAAAGACATTGAAGTAGAATACGGCTTGTGCATTGTTGAACTTGTCGTTGATGATAAGAGCAAGATATCGATCGGAGATCTGGTCGCGGCAGTCGAACATAGACCAGAAACACCACCATCACTTATTCTTGTCGTCGATCCTTGTCTTTCTCTCTCTGTCTCTGTATCTCTGTCTCTGTCTCTCTTTGTGTGTGGTTTTTTCTCACATATTTGGATGATGGAATTGTGGGTGTGGGTTTGGGTTTGGATTTGGTTTTGGCTGTGTCTGGAATTGGTCTTCTCTGTCTGAGATATTTTTCATCGATGCTTGATCAATAATGGAGTTAATCTTCCTGGTCTAATTTTATGGTTTAATTTGCAAAAATTCATAGTGTTGTGGTGATATTTGAAAATAAGACCTATTGTAAACCAAAGAAGATGTCGAAACTCCTTTTCCGAAAACACCATTGCTCTCTACAACATCGTGCTTGATTTTGTTTACTTAAATTAGATTTGTATTTTAGATCTGTATTTCTTTACTTCTGTTTTGTATTTTCATCGTTTAGATGTGTATTTTCACCGACTTTCTATTCATGGTTCAGATTTGTGTATGATGATGATTTTGTTGTTATTGTTGTTGTTGTTGATGAAACAGATTGCAACAGATAGAGAAGAAGAAAAGATTTGAGCAAATAGAAAAAAAAAAAAAAAATTTTGAACATATAAGGTTGGTGATTTGATTTGACTTTGTATTTCAACATATAAAAATAAATAAAAAAATAGAAAAAAAATTGAATAGATAGAAAAATTTCAAGAAATAAATTGAATAGATAAGAAAATTTGAACAGATAAAAAATTTACAACGAAAAAATTTGGTCAAGTAGAAAATTTACACAGAAAAAATTTAAACAAATATATATAAATTTAAACTAATAGTCATAAAATTTAAACAGATTGGAAAATTTTTAAACATATAAAAAAAAATTAAACAGATAGTCAACAGAAAAAAAAGTCAACAGATAAATTAAAGGGTAAAATTAAAAATAAAATGTCTTTCAAAATAAATAAAAAATACTTTTCACTAAATTATTTCATAAAAGTAAATCTCTTACCAATAAAAAATATTTACTTAACTTAATGTCTTATTTCGTCATTAACTTGAACTCTTCGACCATCAACCCCAAAATAAATCAAATTATTAAAATAAATTTCGTGGTAAACTTGAGAAAACCTAAGGACACGGTTTAATCTTGTTACTCAGCTAATCAGAGAGAGGTTGGACCCCTGACGTGGTCACTTAAGATGCATATCACCAAATAACGATAAAGGAGTAGGCATCACGTGAAATTACAGTACAAGCAATCAACAATTTCTGCCGTGGCAGTGGAAGACGCAGTTCTTGAAGTCAAAAAAATAAACAAATAAAATGATAGAAATTTTTCTAATGAGGTGTGCTCATGATGGCATGATTGATGACGTCATCACGATGATGCCCACTTTCCAATTTTCATGGTCAATTCTACTCTGCCTTTATTTGTGCCCTCTATCTCTATCCTTTAACAACCGAGTATAAAGAAGCATTAACAAAATCATCTTGTGCTCAACCATATCTCTCTCTCTCTCTCTCTCTCTCTATATATATATATAAGTGTAATTTGGTGAGTTAGTTTGTGGCAATACTTTCAAGTGAAGCAAAATGGCAAGTTGTCATTACACTTCTTCAACTCCCAAAATAGAGAGAAGGATTATAGAGAAGAATAGGAGGAATCATATGAAGAGTCTCTATTCCAAGCTCTACTCTCTCCTCCCAAATCATGATCCCTCCAAGGTCTCTTCTCTCTCTATCTTTCTTTATGAACAATGATCTCCTTGCTGCTTTTTCAATTTTTTTTTTTTTTTTTTTATCATATAAAGCAAAGATTTGATTTCATAATGACACTTTTTTGTCACGTTCTTTCCTTTTTCGAAGATACTCATAGCAGTTTGATAATTATCGATACAAAGAAACTGTCATGAAGAAATCGATTTATATAAAAAAATGCTTTGGAGTACTAATTAGTGCTTTCACTATTTAGGTGGCAGTGAATCCCGCCAGTAATAATGTGATGTTTTAGTCATGAAATTGTATTTTTTTTTTTTTACTTTTTTAATGTATTAGTGTTATTAGTGGTGATGTTTTTAATGAAATGAATCATTGTTCATTTATATATTTAAAATTTTACAAATGGTTGCTTAATTAAACAGCCAGCTTTTGATTCGTTTTGAATGATTAAAATAAAGTTTCAAAAAAATCATTTGATTTTTATTTGAAAGGGATAGGGATGTGTAACTACAAAGTAGAAACGTGATAGATTTTACAGCTGATATGATATCAAACTGTAAATTGACATGTTTGATTTGAATTGAATTGCATTTTCCTTTTTTTTTTTTTTTTTTTTTTTTTTTTTTTTTTTTAAATTTATTTTTATGGTGGACCCATCAACTTGCATAGTCCAAAAAAATCGTTAGGTGTGCATTTATATGATGGGCAGTGGCCGAGCCACAGTCGTCCAGGGGTCACGTGCCCTTGGGTTTGGAAATAATTTTTTTTTTTTTTACAAATTTAAAGAAAATATTTTAAATAAAAAATTATAAAATATTATTTAGAGTGAAATATTAATTATATTTTTAAAATTATGAGAATAATAATAGTTATTTCTTTATTGAAAATAAAGACATTATGATAAGTTATATTATTATTTATAAAAATTTTAATACAATGTGATGTTTATCATTATTGACATACAATTATAATTAATCTCAATGAAAATATAAAATTTATTAAATTGTTAGTTACATTTGACATTTGTGATTCATCCTTTATGTATTTCTTTACTATTAGTTGGTGATGTCAATGATGACGTAGTATTACTACTATATTAAATTTTTACTAAAATTTTGTATGAAAAATTACTTTATCATTATGTAATTTATTTTAAAACTTATATCAATGATTTTTTTTTTTTTTATATATTATCTATGATATAATATATATATATATATATTTATCTTTCTTGAAGTCAATCGTAAAAATTTATGTGAAATATTTTTATAAAATTTTTTGATATAATAATTAATAGGTGCACTTTCTAATTTAATTTTTTAACTCCACCACTGATGATGGGTGTTCACAAAATGTATCCGTCTATACGTGGACCACGTTCCATATATATATAAAAATGCATATTTTTATAGAAATTAAATTAAAAAATTGTTTGACTACAGGAGGCAGTACCACTACCGGATCGATTAGAAGAAGCTGAAAAATACATAAAAAGCTTGCAAATGAGGTTGGAAAAATACAAGGAGAAGAAGGAAACACTATTAGGTAGAAAAAGATCACATTCATGCATAACTGATTTCAAACAAGCCTTAAAATCACCTCAAATCGAGATTCGAGAAATGGGTCCGGCTGTGAATGTGGTTCTGATAAGTGGGCAAGAAGACAAGTTCATCTTTCATGAAATCATTCGTTTAATTCACGAAGAAGGTGCCGAGGTTATCAATGCCAGTTTCTCAGTTGTTGGAAATTCAATTCGCCACGTAGTACACGCAAAGGTCAGCATTCGAAAAACTTGCCAATATTTTTACCAATTAAAACATGTACAACCATTTAATTCATTGTTAATGAAACTCCGCATTAAATTTGCTTCTTTTTTCATTTTTGTATGTAGATTGGGGAATTCGCGCCTAAATTTGAAGCTGCACGGGTATCAAATAGGCTGAGAGAGTTTGTTAATGGATCGATCAGCGATGTAGAATCGCAATCAGAATCATTGGAATTTGAAATCCAACCTGATATTTGGGACTTTGAAATTCCTCAAATATTGCCTTTGGGAGTTCATAGTAATTAATGGGTTGTAATTTCTGGGAAATGAAAATGTTCTTGATTCCATCATGTTTAGGTGTACCAGAAATTAATGCAAGTTTTCTTCCTTCAAATCTTCAATGTGATCATGTAAAATGTAAGTAGAAAGAAAATAATTGGCTTATTTCAGAATGAAATGAGTTTGATCCTTGCTAGTACTTTTGTCAAGATACTTATTTGCAAAAAGGCCTTACTTAATTTCAAGTTTTGAAAAAAGTCCATGCTTTTGAAAAAGTTAGGTCTTTGAAACCCTCTAAACCCTATCTTTTGCATGATCATTATCACCTCTTTAAAAAAATTCATTAAATGCTAAAAAAAAATACAAAACTCATTTTATTTTCATATATATATATATATGCTTATATATTATATTTATTGACTTAAATATTCAAAAAGTTCATTAAAAAATATTAATTAAACATTTAAAAACTATTTTTAAAAATTTAAAACCATTATTGCACTAGTATTTAGAGGGAGTCCTAAAAGCACATTGTCATTAGAAACGCTTTAAATGAAATTATAAAATATGACTACATCAGCAATAAAATGTTTCTATCTTTGGTTCTACTTTCATTACAACATATAAAAGTTTTAGAAGTTAAATTTTTTTATTTTTAAAAATATATATTTTATTATAAAAAATATTTAATGATTAATTTCAATTGTTACGAGAACAGTCGTTAAAAGGTCATATCAAAAAAGCCAAAAAAAGAGATTTTCGCGATAAAATTTTGAAAATATCTCTAATAAATATATTTTTAGGGACAAAATAACTTGATTTCAAAAAGGTTATTTTTTTATACAATACTTTTAGTCCCAAAAGATTAGTAATTCATCACTAAATATCTAATTTTGTCGCCTTAAAAAAAAAAAATTTTTTTGGTGACAAAAATATATTGTCCCTAAAAAGTGATTTTATCCTTAAAATGTTTCTAGAACCTAAATTTCTTGTAGTGTTCAGAAAATTGAGTTTTTTTTTTTATTTTTCGTTTTTTTTTTTAATTTTTAGTAAATTTTTTTAATAGTATACCTATTTTTTTTTTTTAATTTTTAGATACACCTAATTTAAATACACTTAAAAATATATAATATTTATAAAAAAAAAAAAAACTTCAAAAAAAATATGAAATAAAAAAAAAAAAAAAAAACTCAATACATTATCTTATTTTGTTGTATTCAATAAAATTTTTAAAGATTTTTATTTAATTTTTTTATTTTTTAAGTATATCAAGATTAAATGGATCTAAAAATTAAAAAAAAAATTAAAATATTTAAAAATTTAAAAATTTTATTAAAAATACAAAATAAAAATTATTTTTAAAAATTCAAAATTAAACTGGAGGTGTATCAATATGTACAATCATATTGTAAATTCCTTTTCGTGGATAGGATACTACATGACGAAATCAATGATTACTTAATCAAATACGCTCCATAAGAAAATAGAAAATAAATAAGATAAAAGGAAAATAACTAAATTAACCCAAATTTTAAAAGAAGAAGAATCATGAACAAAACTTTGGTGGTGGGGTTCCACATGAAGACAAGTCAACAATGACTTGATCACTCACATATGGCCAAATGTCCACGGCAAATTAACCAAAAGAACTGAGCCCAAAAAACAAAAGGATAAATTACATTTACACCCCTTGAGGTTTATACTTAATACAAATTACCCCTCCACATTTGAGAAATTATAGACCCCTCCCGAAGTTTTCCAATCACATTACAAAGAGCCCCTTGCCATTAAGTGACTGTTAAAAACTAAACAACAGTTGTTGATGTCATGGTCCCAAAATTTCTAAAAGACTATCGACATCATCTTTACCAAACCCAAACCCCATTCTAGCAGCTCTGCATTTCTTTCTTCTCTGATTTTATTTATTTATTGTTTGATTGATAATGGGCTCAAAGATTTTATTTTTTTTATTGCTTGGGGGCAGTGGATGCAGCTACACACCAAGTGTTTGAAAGAATTCCTAAAGGTAATTGTATGAATTTTGTTTCGTTTTTTTGGTTGGATTTTATTATCTAGGGTTGGCATAAAGTGGGAGGAATTGTGGTAGTTGGTGGGAAGGATTGAGGTTGTTGCAATAGTTTGAAATATTATTGTAGTGATGCGTAGTGGCCAATTGCCATGGGTTGAAGTGACTGCAAGATTAGGTTCTTATTCACAATGTTGATGAACTCTATCAATAAATACATCTATGAAAGCAATCTAGTGTAATACAGGGGAGATGACATGGAAAGTAATACAGTCATTTTCATTTTTTAGTTATGTTAGTCAACAAACTCTCACAATGACGTCAGTGTAATTTTGAAATCTTAAGGGAAAATCTATATTAACGACAAAATTCAAGAGATATAGATGTAATTTACCATAAAAAATAAAAAATAAAATGAAAGACCGACTTTCCTCACGAAACATAACACATTTTTGGAATTATATTTCAAATTAATAAATGGCGGAAGGAACCCGTTTAAAAAATAAATAATGATTCATCCTGTTAATTTTACTCCTCTAATTTCACCATCAATAATGTAGAATGAGAGAGGCTAAAGATGAGGGGCAAAGAAATGTGGAACCGTTTCACATGGTGGACTACGTCATTAGAGGTAGAATTGGGAGGACGCAATTAGAAAATAAAACACTACTCATAAAAACTTTATGAAATTCAGTCATGAAATAATGATTCCGCAAGGCATCCGAGGCCAATTTTATCAATTTTCATGTTTCACTTTTTTAAACATTCACTTTTTCTTTTTCTTTTCTTCTTTTTTTAGTTTTTGTTTTTTAAATAACAAAAAATTAATTAAAAATATGAGAAATATTATATTCAATTAAATAATTAAAATCTTAACACTATTTAGAAAGGCATTAGTCACTAAGCCCAGCAACTACTACGAAACCAAACTTGAAAATAAACAAACTAAACTTGAAAATAAACAAATTGCAGACATTATCTATATAATGAGAGAAATAATTATCACAATGGATATCAATATTTTCTTTATAAAAATTGAATCTACAACGTCACTCCACAAAACTTAATCAATATCAAATGATTATGTATTAGGATTCATTAACTCATTTAAGAGATCCATTCTCACTCAAAATCGGTTTGAACAAAATTCAACAGACTTCTTGTGTCATGACAATTTTGCCGTTGATTGTCGAAATTGATTTATAATTGTGAAAGAAAAAAAAAAAAAAAAAACCACTCACAACTACACTTAGTACAAACATTATGTTGTCTGAAAAACATCGAAACTACCGCCAACCAAGGCTGGGCCAATGTTTTAATTTTAACACAATGTAGACTTAAGGTCTCATTTGACAATATTTAATATTAGTTTAAAAATTTAAAAATTATTAAAAAAAGTTAAAAATCAATAAATTATATAAAAAAGTCAAATGTTTTATTTTTTCTTTATTTTTTATATATTTTTTCATAAAAAATGAAACAGACATTCCAAATATAATAATTTTTTTACCTCTATTTTAATCAAAAATTAAAAAATTAAAATAATATGTTCCGAAACGAGACTAGTTGAAATGGATTTAGAGGTTGTTTGTTTAGAAAATATAAGAGGGATATAGGAAAATTGACCAAATATAAGGCTAATTTGGGAATTGATTATTTTATTGACTTTTTAACTTTTTATAGAAAAATATACAAAAATAAAATAAAATAAAGAAAATAATATAAAAACTTGTAGTGATATTTGAACTTTTTAACTAAAATTTTTAATTACCAAACAAGGCCTTAAGTGCCTCTGTGCTAGGGGGGAAGGGGAGGGAAGGATTCAGTGTAATTTGAGCATTTAAAAAATTGGGTTTGGGGGTCAATTTGGTCTAAATGTCTCTTAAAACGATGGATTTAGGTGATGGTCTCTCTACATCAAGTTCAAGTAATGTTGATCATTTGAAGAGTCTACATCAAGTTCAAGTAATGTTGATCATTTGAAGAGTCTCCGAAATTTGTCATCGCCAATAGATATAACACATCTTAGTGAAATATATTTCGACAACGAAATATATCAAAATTATGATGAAAATTATTCGAAATAGGAAAAAGAATATTTATTTGTGATAGAGACGAAAATATCTCTTTCCAAAGGCTTTCAATAGAAGATCAAATTCGTTTTTCTTACGAAAAATCTTCTACGACAACCATTTAGCAATGAAATCGATGTATCAAAATTGTGGTTAAAATTATTTGAAATAGATACAAAAATAGATATTACAAGGAATCTTCCGCGAGAACCATTGAGCAATGGCGACAAATATATTTATTTATTTGTTTAGTTCTTAGGTAAGTGCCAACCCTGGTGGGGAAGGGCTGACTAATGGTTAAAAATATGAGCTTTGGTAAATAATAATTAAAAATAAAATAAAACAGGAGCGATTCTCTATTTGTATCCAAATAGCAACTTAATACGTTTGATTAAAATTTTAAAGTTTAATTTTTCTTATATCTTAATATAAATTTACTAATAAGAATAACGCACATTAAACTCTAAAATAAAATATTATATTTTTCATGGTATATTGTAATTACTTATAGATATTTTTCATGTTCAAGTACTTTCATCTTCTTCTCTAAATTTCAATTATTTTCTTTTCAACTTCTTTCTCACTCTAAAATTCCAATCAACCTCACAAAAACTCACAATTATTATCAGCATCATTGTTTCTTCTTATGTTGTTACTTGTAAACAAAAGGAAGTTTGAACAAAATTAAACAATGAGTGAAAATAATAATCAAAATTGATTTTTTTCTTCTTTTCTTTTCTTTTCTTTTTTATAGCAATTCATCAAAGAAGAAACAAGAATTGCGTTTGGTAGAGTTTTAGAATTATGATTTGACAATTTATATCTTGAGTTTGTGAGTTTTAGATTTATGATTTAAGTGTGGAATACTTGCTTGGTTATGAGTTTTGAATTGAGTGATATGACATATGATATGTGATTAGAAATTTTACAACTCATACCAAACACACAACTCAAAATTCTATTCAAAGCTCATAAAAAAATTGAAAAAAAAAAAATGAAAAATATTTTTTATTTAAAATATTAAAATAACAGGTGCAAAATGCAAAATGCAAAAAAAAAAAACAACGAATACTGTTTCGATCAACCATTCGGACGACCGGGTAGACGTGTTTTCATAGATGGGTGTGGAATCAATTTTTAAAAACTGTAACCAAACACATGACTCAAATGAAGGGGTAGAATTGAGTTTGAAAAGCTTAACCAAACACAAGCAAGTATTCACATAACTATTAAAGTATAATTCTTGATTTCTGTGTTTTTTTAACATAAAAACATATATTCTGCATGTTTTAAATCAAGTGTTTGACATTTCAAAGTCGAACCAAGTTGTTTTGTTCAGCAGTGCACTACTAAACAAAACAACATTCTTCAACTTCTTTTTTTTTAATACATCGGGAATAACGTTATTCGGTTTTAAAAGGCTGAACAAAAGAACTTTGCTTGGTTTTGAAAGGCTGAACGCGAAGTTCAACCCCGAATGCGACAAGAGATCAACGGCTGGAGATGGAGATTTCCTGACCTTGTTCTCCTTCAAATAGAATCCTTGCGTCTCGCACCTCTATCACGACATCCATTAATTTGAGTTGTTCTTTGAGTTCTTTCTCCATTTTGGCAATATGACCAGGATACCACTGTTCAATTAAAAGTCTCAATAAGTGGAAGGCATATGATGACTGATCCTAATATGAAATCTCACCAAATTACCGTTTCAACATCAAATATGCAAGTGCAAAGCTAATTTCTACCTGAACAAGGCGCGACGACTTTGTCCAGTGATAAAGGTCAGCATCAAGATCGACCTTAATAGTTTTCTCCTTAGTCGTTGGTAATTTGTGAAAACATATAAAGTGTATGGAGAGTAAATTATAATTTCAAATGATTTAATAAAGAGTATTGAAAAATTAGATGTACTAAGTAATTTTTTGAATGCAAATATAATCACATAAAATAGAGAACTAGAAAATTTATAGTGAGATCATAGCTCTGCTACACCGCTTTGGATTTTTAAAAAAGAAGGTTGGTTTCTAGTCTACTTTGTGGATTGGATAGTGTTGTTGGGCCTGTGAGGCCCATCACAGATCCCATTTTGATAATTCAAACTGTTTAATGTGTAAATTTGTATTTTATCTCTATAAAAAATCATTTTGATCAGATATCGATAATCTTTTGATCAAAATACATTTTTGTTAATATTTTATTTTTAAAATCATATTTATCATTGAAAAAAATGTGATCTAATCAATAAGCTATTGATATTCAATTAATGTGATTTTTTAGGAATGATGTATTTGACGAGCTCTACACATTGAACGCTCGAATCATTAAAATGAAACTCACAAATCCAACAATACCATCCAATCCACTTTATGGATCAGAAATAAGCCTACTCTTTTAAAAAAAAAATAGAGACTTACGTGTAGGTGTTAATATGTAAATTTATTGTTCAATATGCTATGTGAAAATTAATATTGTATTTCATCAAACATTATTAAAAAATGTCATTAATTGTTAATTTTCAGTGACAGTTTAAAAATTTTCTCACAAAAAATGTTACTAATTATAAGTTTCAGCGATATTTTAAAAAAATCGTCACAACTAAATTTCAAGTTTCAAGAATATTTGAAAAATTAACACAAAAAGTCATTAATTATAAATTTTAGCGATAATTTATAAAAACTGTAACAAAAAAAATTATTAATTGTCAATTTTTAGCAACATATGCAAAAATCGTCAAAAAAATTTATTTTTAGCCATAATTTTACTATGATTTATTTTTAATAAGATTTGATGATAATTAAATTCAATTATTAAGATTTATTGATAATTATCCTTAAAAAAAGTGTTACATTGGGCCAATTAAAAGCACATGATAGGTCGGCCCACACCAAACATCACGGGTCGGCCCACACCAATATATGTTTGATACACGCGGCGTGTAACACGCCGACGTGACATGTATGACACTCACACAAAAAAATAATAAATTAATTAATAAAATTGTGTTTGAATCTCAAAAAAAATCGATCATTAAGGTGCTGTTTGGTAACACTTACGTTTTCAGTTTATATTTACAAAAATTTAAAAAACTCAAATAAAAACTTGTTTGGTAAAATCTTTGATTTATAAATCAGTGATCTCAGTTTATAAATTAGGCCAAAAAATAAAAATACAAAAAATGTGTTTTCATTTTGAGTTTTCAGTTTTTTTTTTTTTTTTTTACCACCCAACACTAACCACCACCCGCCATCATTTTTCACTACCGTCTTTCGCCACCATCCACCACTACCTACCACCACTACTCACCACCCACCACTCGCCACCACAACCCACCACCCACCACTCACCACCACAACCCACCACCCACCACCACTCGCCACCACCACCCATCCGCCGCCACCACTACCACCACCACCACCCACCACATCCACCCGCCACCATCCACCACCCGCCACCACCACCCGCCATCTACTTGCCACCACCACCACTATCCACCGCCACCACTATCCACCACCTACCCACCACCCACCGGCCACCACCACCCACCGCCACCACCACCCATCTCACACCGCCACCCGCCACCCACTTGCCGCCACTACCACCACTACCACCCACTGCCGCCACCTACCACCCGCCAACGCCACTCACCCACTCACCCACCACCACCACCACCACCACCGACTCTACCATCCACCACCCGCCACCGTCACCCACCTACCCACCATCACCACCTACCATCCACCCGCCACCACTCGCCATTCGCCACCCACTTGCCACCACCACCCACCACCACTCACTCGCTACCACCCACCACCCGCCACCGTCACCCACCCACCCACCATCACCACCCACCCGCCACTACCCACCTGCTACCACCACCCACCACTACCATCACCACCACCACTACCCACTCGCTACCACCCACCACCCGCCACCGTCACCCACCCACCCACCCACTACCACCACCACCCGCCACCAGCTACCCACCACCCACCGTCACCGCTTTCCACCACCATCTTCCACTGCCACTTGCCACCACTTGCCATTTCTCACTTTTTTTTATATTTTTAAATTTTTTTAAACATTTGATCAATTACCAAACGCGTTTGGAGTTTATGTTTTTCTAAAAATAAACAAAAACCAGTTTATAAAATTTTTGTAAATATAAACTGAAAACGTAAACGTTACCAAACACACCCTAAATATTTTGGTTACGTTTAGTAAAGTTTTGTAAATATAATTTGAGAGTATGAGTTATATTTTAAGTTTGTGAGTTTTAGAATTATGATTTGAGTGTGAAAAATTTATTTAGTAAAAAAGTTTTGAATTGAGTTGGGAAATTTTGATGTGACATATGATATTTGATATAAAAACTTACAACTCATAACCGAATATACAAATTAAAATTCTATTAAAGCACATAAAAAATTTTTAAAAATTCAAAAAATATTTTTTTCGAATATATAAAAATTAACATATGTCAATTGCAAAAAAAAAAAAAAATTAAAAAAATATAAATAAATAAAAATAAAAAATTCCAATGTTCCGGTCAACCGGCCGGACAACTAGTGAGACATCTGGTGGGACGACTGATTAGGCCAAATTTGAAAAAAAAAAAAAAAATTTGAAAAACGTGCCCCAGACAGAGTTTTCTATCCTCCGCCTCTGTCTTTCAGGACTTTGAGAGCGACAAGGGCTGTTAGCCTGCCTTCCCCTTGCATCCCTCCTGGGGTTTTGTCGCTAGGGTTCTAAATCCGCCATGGGAGGGATAGAAGGCAAACCTTCGCACCTCCCGCCCCCCTTCAGGGGTTTGCTTATCAATGGCTGATTGCGACAAGTCTTCATTGTGCGCCATTACTTCGAACTGGAGAGGAAAGCTTGATCAAGAGGTTTTGTTCTTTGTGGAGTTCCCACAGACGACGCCAATTGTACGAGCACGAAATAATTTTCTCGTATGATCCTGTTGATCAAGTTTGCACTCCTCTAAACGTCATCGCTTTACTTTCTGAAAATACAAACGTGAGTTAGCCGGCGGATGTGCGCCATATACCTCTCCGATGCCTAAGTCAGCAAAATAGACAAATAGACAAAAACTCTGTGCATTCGAGAATCAAAGTTGTGTTACCTCTCTATCGGTTATGTTGTGAGCTTTTATAACTTTTGACTAGCACAATCTTAGTAGGACTCTTATTCCTCCATGTAGAGTCCTTCTAGGAATCACACTCTTGAAAGATAATGCTTATCCTTCAATACCCCCCTCATTGCTTAAACCAAGTGAGATAGTTTTACCCTAGTTAGATAACAGTATGACCGAGCTAACACTAGCCCTTTGTCATACTCAATCCAGTGCTTTTACATGTACTACATAGCTCGACTATTGCTCTCCTGTACTTCGATTTTGGTTGTTGAGACCACGCTAACTACAGCAAGTCTTGACCGAGCTAACAAGAACAAACTCCACCACCAGAAGCCAAATCTCGACTGCCAATACTATGACCGAGCTAATAATCACATTCCGACCCTGGTGACTGTAACCACTTGGATCGAGCTAACTACAGCCGAGCTAACCACTCTAACACCATGGTCTACTTCACTACGTCCTTTTTATCTCGGCCCACAAAACGACCTATCACTACGCCTGGGCCTAGCTCGGCCCTAATGCACATAAAAGCTCCCTCTCAATTGCCCCTTAATTCCATCTGCCAAGCATGATTTGGGATTACCTTTCTATCTGCCCAGCTAAAAAGTGGCCTTCAACCGAGCTAAATTCACATCGGGCTACTAATCTGTCCGGTCAAAACGTCTTTTTAGTTGTTGTATAATTGAATCGCTTTCTATTCTATGGACACGTGGCTAGCTCTCATTGGTCTAGCGTAGCTGTCACCGCCGTTTTCATACTCCGAAAAATTTGAACGGTCCCGCCTTTTTCACACGCCTTTATACAAAAACCCTATGTTTTGAACCAACCATTTCTACTGTTCATCTTCTCTCTCTCGTTCGTTTGAGCCTCTATTTTTGTAACCATAGTACCTGCAAATCCTGTGTTCTTATCACCATCTTCGTGGTTTTGATATACGTCCTCCCGTCTTCAAACCGTAAGTAGCTCAAT
Source organism: Camellia lanceoleosa (assembly GCA_025200525.1). NCBI lineage: Eukaryota > Viridiplantae > Streptophyta > Magnoliopsida > Ericales > Theaceae > Camellia > Camellia lanceoleosa. The sequence continues at coordinate 128,099,418 of CM045764.1, read as the reverse complement.
CCTCTATTTCTTTCAATTCATTTTGTGAATATACAAAATATAGATATATATATACTCATATATATTACAACACATACTCTGTAGTTTTGATGAAATGGAAAAGAACAGATAGTACCAAAAACCAAACCCCAAAACCATAGGTTCATGTTTAAGAACACACCCTCTGGATTCAAAAAACATGAAGTTTGAATCTAGAATCGTGGTGTGACTGAACTAAAAACCTATTTGGGCAACTCAAGGCTTAGGTACAACCGAACTAGAGAACTTTCTAGGTGTGCACCCAGCCAAACTAGATAACTTCCTCAACAATCGAACTAAAACTTCACGCTACTCCTTGGTTTCAATTAGTCTAAGAACCTTCCATTTAATTTTGCCGAGCTAAAATTGTTCGCTCCAACCGAACTAAGAATGGATAGTATCCCACATAACATAGCTAGGCTTTACATTCATTTTTGCTTTTATACTTAGCGCGGTCCAATGATTTGGGCTTAACACTTCTCATCTTCACTTTGCAGACTCTGACTATGTTGGCCAGGCACTCTCTTGCACGTTCAACCGAGATACCCAACATCGTCTCAGCATCGAGCTAGCACTCTAGGCTAAATTATACATAATTTAAGTCCACATGGGTAAATATAGGTTTTTAGTAAACTCTCCAGGGGCTATAGCCGAATTCCGCAAAGATTACAAAATCCCTTATGATGTCCACCTTTCACTCACCGAACTAGACACAACCCCATGGGGAAAACCGGGCTTTGTTCCCTTCTTCGTCATATCTATTGTGGAGACCGGTCTCCGCTTTCCCATTCAATCTTTTCTCTGTGAATTCCTTAGACAAACAAGATTTTGCCCTACCCAGCTTTCCATAAATTTGTACAGAATAATAAACGGCATCGCCGAGCTAAATCGCCGGCTTGGCCTTAATCTCGGTTTAGTCGAGCTATTCCACCAATACTCCTTTAGCCAGAATGAAGACGGCTGGGTATATTATCTAAGAATAAGACGTCGTCGAGAAAAGATAATAAAGAACACCCCAGACAAAGACGTAAATGACGACTATTTTTTTCTGGGTTTTTAGGAATTTTGAAGACCAAGAAGCCCAAATACCAGGAGACTGGATTAACTGGAATAAAGGAGTAGCCGGTATATATACATCGGCTCAGTTTTGTGCATTCTTTACCCTGTTTATATATTTTGCACCGTGCTAACCGTTGCTTTTTTCCTTATGCAGATTTGAACCATCCAAAGTCGCAGTATAGCTACCCCAACCTAGACGCACTCCGCGTCGTGTTGCGGTACCGCGATCGAGGTTGGGCTGAGCTACTCAACTTTGAACCGACATACAAATACAGTAGTAGAAGGAAGACCAGGGCGACAGATTTCCTTCTGGAACTCTCTCCAGAACTAGATCCAACACTACCTCAAATCAATCTGATCCCATTAATTGTAGAACAAGAAATGGCCAAGAAGAGAGCAGTACGGGCCCTCATCACCGAAACAAACCAAGCCGAGGTACCACAAGCCAGCCAAACACGAGAGGCCATGGTAGCCCTTCTAACCACTCAGCCTTCATCATCTCGGCCAAGCAAGTGTGCTTGGACTTCCACAACCGAGCCACGCCTTGTTGACGAGGATGAAACCGTGCTTCCCCAAACCACGCCACTGAGCCCACAACCTGAGCGCTTTGACCGACCTAGCTTCTCTAAGTGGATACCAAAGATCACCTACAAGAACTGCGCTATTACTAACACTGACTCAATGGTCACAGAGAAAGACCATTCGCTGGCTTTTAACCTCGCCAAGAGCGTATGTCACAAATTATGGAACACCACAACCACCTCACCGAGCTGAAGGCTATTCGCTCGGCAACAAAATCGATGGTGCTAGTAAGTTCTCCCTTTGCTTATCTTTCTAATTTGTACATCTGTGTGCTCGGTTTTACTAAAAGTTTCTAACCGCCCTTCTGTAGGCCATGCAGAAAAACCACATTGCTCACAAGCGTGTGTTGGAACTACGCAAGACAACAAGGCAGGCCATAGCAGAGGCCAATGCTAAATCAGCCGAGCTAGAAGAGTCCAAGAAGAAAATGGCCGAGCTACATACCGAGATGGCCCGCCTGACCAGTCTTGTCAACTCGGCTGAAGCAGATAAGCAAAAGGCTACGGCCGAGTTGAAAGACAAATATCTGTACGAGTTGGCCAAGCTCGAGAAAATGAAGAATGGTGAGATCGCCCGGTTGGAGAAGAGCGTGGAAGACGTTGAAGACCGGGGTTACAAGGAGGGGGAGACCATTTACATCCAACAATGCCAAGCCGCCAAAGATATATTCTTCAAATGTGGATGGAAGGTGGCTGTGGCCAAGCTCGGTTATGGCCAAGAGACCGAGGTCTTCCAAAACCCTCCTCCACATTTCATACTGAGCTACATTGTGGAGTATGCTACTACTATTCAGCAAAAATTTCTTCAAGAAGGGGAGGACGACGAGGATCCTGCTCCTGAAGACAACGTCCAGCCCGGTCGCCAGTGTACCTCTCCCACTCCAGTGGTCTTCATCCCACCTTCACCTGTTGTGACTATTGTGGTGCCTTCGACCGAGCTCAACCAAGGTGCGCTTGCCACAATCGAGCTACCTCTGGATAAAGCCCGGGCTGATTTGGACGCCGACTTGGAATACCTTTTCTCCTGATTTTTCTTTTCCTTGTTTAACAAAAAAGTTTGTAACTGGGCTGAGGCCCCACCTTTTGTACTTTTGATAATTTTGAATGAAATATTCTTTTGTTTGCCTCAATTGTTTGTTCGGTTTACTCCATGCTTGCATTTATTTTCTACTATGATTTGCGTGAAGTATAATATTTTCTGGCCGAGATACCTATCTCAGTTTTAACCTTGTAATCTGTTTTGTCATACCTGCCAACCTTTTCAGCCTAGATCCTTATCTCGATTTAAGAGTACTAAAAATTTGATTATTCTAGCCAACCACTCTTCAGCTTAGATCCTTATCTCGGCTGAAGATTACTTAAAGTTGGTTATTCTGGCCAACCACTCTTTAGCCTAGATCCTTATCTCGGCTAAAGATTACTTAAAGTTGGTTATTCCTGCCAAACTTCTTCAGCCTAGATCCTGTTCTTGGCCGAAGAGAGCTCAAAGTTGGTTATTCCTGCCAACTTAGAGCCAAGTGTTGGTTATTCCTGTCAACTTCTTTAGCCTAGATCTTGATCTTGGCTGAAGAGAGCTCAAAGTTGGTTATTCTTGCCAACTTAGAGCCAGGTGTTTGGTTATTTCTGCCAAACTTCTTCAGCCTAGATCCTGATCTTGGCTGAAGAGAGCTCAAAGTTGGTTATTCCTGCCAACTTAGAGCCAAGTGTTGGTTATTCCTGCCAACTTCTTTAGCCTAGATCTTGATCTTGGTTGAAGAGAGCTTAAAGTCGGTTATTCCTGCCAACTTAGAGCCAAGTGTTGGTTATTCCTGCCAACTTCTTTAGCCTAGATCTTGATCTTGGTTGAAGAGAGCTTAAAGTCGGTTATTCCTGCCAACTTAGAGCCAGGTGTTTTGTTATTCCTGCCAAACTTTTTCAGCCTAGATCCTGATCTTGACTAAAGAGAGCTTAAAGTTGGTTATTCCTGCCAACTTAGAGCCAAGTGTTGGTTATTCTTGCCAACTTCTTTAGCCTAGATCTTGATCTTGGCTGGAGAGAGCTCAAAGTTGATTATTCCTGCCAACTCTATTTTTCATTGTCTCTAGTTTCACTGAAACTATTCTTACAGAAGAAAATAATTATGCTGAAAAAGAAACTACTTGTTTTATTTGAGAAAAGAAAAATAACAAGTACTTTTAAAAGAAAGCTAAAAATAAAATAGTTTGAGATTGGCAGCATTCCGTGGCCTGGGAATTGCCTTGTTGTCTCCATCTTCCAAGTGATATGCCCCTTTTCCTGCTAAGCCAACCACCTTGTATGGTCCTTCCCAGTTGGGTCCCAACTTGCCATTTCCTGGTACCAGAGTATTTTCCATTACTTTGCGCAGCACCCAATCTCCAATCTTGAGTAGCCTCGGATGTACTATCTTATTATATTTTCTGGATAACTCTTGCTAGTATGAGGCGATGTGAACCAGTGCTCTTTCTCTTCTCTCTTCTGCAAGGTCGAGCTCCAATGCTATGGCTTCTCCATTTAAGTCTGGGTCAAAATTTTCACTTCTAATAGTAGGGAGGCTGACTTCCAGTGGGATTACTGCTTCCATGTCATAGGCCAAAGAAAAAGGTGTTTCTCAGTTGACCGCCGATGTGTGGTACGGTAAGCCCATAAAACATGAGGGAGCTCTTCAGCCCACTTGCCCTTTTTTTTCTCTAGCATTTTCTTCAATCCATCTAAGACAACTTTGTTTGATGCTTCCGCCTGGCCATTTACTTATGGGTATGCTGGTGTAAAGTTGTAGAATTCTATCTTATACTCTTCACAAAAGCCTCTAAAAATTTTTCCATCGAACTGAGTGTCGTTGTCTGATATTAGAGCCTTGGGTATGCCAAACCGAGTTATGATATTCTGCCAGACGGACTTCTTTACATCTTTCTCTTTTATTGAGGCGAGTGCTTCTGCTTCCCCCCATTTTGTAAAGTAGTCTGTTACTGTAAGAAAGAACTTCCTGTTGCCGGGAGCCGTTAGAAGTGGTTCTACTATGTCCAAGCCCTACATTGCGAAGGGCCATGGGCTAGTTAATGGTAGAAGCTCTCTAGCTGGTTGATGTATTTGGTGTGCGAACTTTTGACATTTCTCGCACTTCTTAACATATTTTTCTGAATCTGCTTGCATGTAAGGCCACCAATATCCTTGCGAAATTACTCTGTAGGCCAATGATCTTCCCCCTTAGTGGCTTCCGCATACGCCTTCGTGTATCTCGAACAAGAATGCCTCGACCTTGCTGGGATGGACACATTTCAAGGAAGGTCCTGTAAAGGATTTTTTGTACAAGGCCATTGATGGGGAGAGCCAAAATCGCTGTGACTTTGCTCTGATCTTGTTGGCTTCTTTCTTCTCTTCAGGTAAGACACCGTCTTTTAAGAATACTATAATGGGATTCATCCATAAAGGGCCTAGTTTGGCACAGCATACCTCAGTTACTTCGGGTTCTTCAATGTTTGGTCTTGGTAGGAAGTCGATCAGTAATGGATGTGGGATGGATGTATCTGCCATCGAAGCAAAGCCTGCTAGTTCGTCTGCTCTGCTATTTTCTTCTTGGCCGATCTACTTTATTCGCACTACTTCAAATTTCATGATTTCTCTTCTGACTAACTCTTGATACCTTGCCATCCTCTCATCTTTTGCTTCATAGTCGCCTGAAATTTAGTTTACTACCAGTTGGGAGTCACTGTAAACCATTAGCTCGGTGGCTTGCATGAAGAGTGCTAATTTTAGGCCTGCTAAGAGTGCTTCATACCTCGCCTCATTGTTTGATGCTGGGAAGTCAAGGTTGACTGCTTGTTCCACTACTAGGCCATTTGGTGAGATGATGACTATGCCAAGTCCTGCACCATGCCTATTGGATGCTCCATCCACGAAGAGCTTCCACATCTCTCCAACGAATAGCTTCCAACAAGTGGAGGGGTCGGATGATGTCTTGGGGTCATAAGTGTTGTTTTCTTCCAAGTCCCTAGCTGCTGTTGGGGTTTGCTTTTATCTGACTGCTCCAAGTCTTCACTTGTCGATGAGTCCTTACTGGGAATGGCATGGTTTATTCCTTCCTGTTGATCTTCAAGCCTGTGTGGTTTGCAATATGGCTGGGTATCCTGAATTAGGGGTTGCGCATTTCCTGCGGCACTTTCCGTCCCTATTCCTGTTGTATCGGTCAAGTCAACTAGGCAGATGTGATGACTTCCTAGTGTGAACTCCACCACAAAGTCTACCAAAGCTTGGGCTTTTATTGCGGTTCTGTGTTGAAACTTGATATCAAACGGTCCCAATTCCCTGCCCATTTCAAGATTCGCTCAGAAAAGTTCACCATCTCAAACAAGGCTTTTAAGGGAAAAGCAGTTAGGATGATTATGGTATGGGCGTGGAAGTAATACGACAGCTTCCTTGAGGCCATCATCAAGGCTAAGGCTAGTTTTTCCAATGGTAAGTAGCTGGTTTCTGCGCCCAGCAAGGTTTTGCTGACATAAAAGATGGGCAGGTGTTGGATTCCTTCGCTCGACCAACACCTTGACCGATCAGGTGTTGTAATACTGCTAGGTACAAAAAGAGTTCTTCTCTAGGTATTGGGGTTACTAATAACGGTGGAGAAGACATGTACTCTTTCAAGCTTTCTAGGACGCGGTCGCATTCTTCATCCCACTCAAACTTGGCCTTTAATGCTTGGAAGAATGGTCGACATCTGTCTGAAGATTGACTTATGAACCGGTTGAGCGCGGCTGCTAAGCCAGTGAGATACTGCACCTCTTTGACTGTGTTGGGCCTCTCAAGATCCTGGATTGCTTTGATTTGAGAAGGGTCTACTTCTATACCTCAGTTGGTCACCAGAAAGCCTAGGAATTTGCCAGATCCAATGCCGAATGCACACTTGGAAGCGTTTAGGCGCAACTTGTGGTTTTTCAGAATCTGGAACATCTCACCTAGGTCCCTGAGATGGTCCTTCTCATCCTTGCTTTTGACCACCATGTCATCTATGCAAGTCTCCATTATTCTGCCTAACAATGGTTCAAACATCATGGTAACCATCCGCTGGAATGTTGCCCCTGCGTTTTTTAGGCCAAAGGGCATGACCTTATAACAATACAATCCTCTAGGCATTGTAAAAGATGTGATCTCTTGGTCTGGCTCATACATAGCAATTTGATGGTAACCTCTGTACGTATCAAGGAAGCTAAGTCGATTGTGTCCTGCTGTCAAGTCTACCAATTGATCTATCCTGGGTAAGGGAAAGCTATCCTTTGGGCATGCCTTGTTGACTATTTTGTAGTCCACGCAAACACGCCATTTTCAATTCTTCTTTGGCACTACAACGGTATTGGAGATCCACCTGGGATAGTGCACTTCTCTGATAGCTCTTGCCTCTAGCAAGTTTCCCACTTCCTCCGCTACGATTTTGGCATGGTGAAGTGCTGATCTGCGAGTGTGCTGTATAATTGGTGTTGGGTAGACGTTCAGTTGGTGACAGATGAAATTTGGGTCAATGCCAGGTATGTCATACGGCGTCCATGCAAACACTTCGATGTTTGAGGTTAAGAATTCCACAACTTCTATTCTCTTAGTGCTGGACAAAGACAAGCCAAGCAAAAAGAACTTTTCTGGGTCTTTTTCATCTATCCTTACTTATACCAAGTCTTCCACTGCCTTTTGTTCAGCTACCTTGCCAACATCCGCAAATAATTCATTGCTCTCAGGCTCCTCTACCATCTGTACATACCCTTTTGTAGCGCGGCTGCCATTTACTGTGACAAAGCAATGTTTGGACATAATTTGGTCTGCAAAGACCTCTTTAATTACTCTGGCCTCGTTCGGGAACCGCAATACTTAATGATAGGTTGAGGCTACGGATCGCATGGCGTGCAACCATGTCCTCCCCAAGATTATGTTGTAGGTGGAAGGGACTTTCAATACCCAGAATTCCACCTGTTTTGTCATGGTTCCTGCTTTGACTGGGAGGATTATCTTGCCCACTGGCCACTTTGGCATTGATTTAAATCCAATCAGGGGAGATGTTGTAGGCGCCAAGTCTTTATCCTCCAGTTTCAGTTGTTTGAAGGTTTCGTAATACATTATCTCACATGAGCTGCCTTGGTCAATCAAAATCTGTTTGACGTCGAAATTCTTGACGCGTAGAGTGACAACCAGTGCATCATTGTGAGGGCAATATATTCTTGCTAAGTCTTTGTCTAAAAAAGATATGACATTTGTGGCCTCTGTTCTCCCCTTTTTGATAACAGGTTATGCACTTAATACCTCTCTTAAGTGCTCAGCTTTTTTGATCATTCCCCTGAGCTCACTTACTCGCTCAGGTTCGAATACTCCATGTATTACGTTAATTACGCCTTGAGATGGGGCGTTGACTGGCATTCCGCTTGGGTTGTTGTGGTTCTGGGGGGTTGGTTGTGTCCCTCATTCTATGTACTGGTCCAGGTGCCTAGCTGCCACTAATTCCTCTAAGTCCTGCCTCAATGGTGTGTAATTTTCAGTGTGGTGCTCCTTTTCATCATGGAAGGTGCACTGGGACCTCTCGTCATAGTCTTTTTGTGCTTCTCCCAACTTAGTTGGCCATCGGACGAAAGGTTCGTTGCGTATCTCACTGAGACTTCGGTAGATTGGTTTTTTGAACACTATGGTAATGGCAGTGCGAACTCTTAACTTCCTTTTTTCTAGGTCCTCTCTGTTGGCCTGCCTGCCTCGTTCATTCCTATTAGGTTGCTCTATCGTGTTGACTTTTGCTGTAGTGCTTTTATCTGGCATCGTTGTTGTGCTAGATTTCGCTTTAGCACGGGTGTTATCTTCTTCCATGCGAATATGTTGGTGCACTCTCTCCATTAAGGCCTCTATCGTGAGGGGTGGTGTCATAGTAATTGAGTCCCTCAATTTGTTGCCGACTGGAAAGCCCCGTCTGTATTGCGCAATGGTGAGGTTTGTAGGGCAATCCCTAATCTGGTTGAAGGTTTCCCAGTAGCGACTGTTGTAGGATCTCAACGTCTCCTTGTCGCCCATGTCAATGGAGAGTAGCTGATCGATCTCCACTGGTGTCTTGGTGTTCGTTCTGAACCTAGTTACGAACGCCTTTGCCAATTGTGCCCAGGAGGCGATGCTGTCTTCTGGTAGCCTTTTGAACGAGGTTAGACCTAGGTCGCCAAGGCTAGATGGAAACAGGATGCACATTAAAGCCTTGTTTCGCCGGTATACTGCCATAACCTGGTGAAAGTGACTTAAGTGCATATAAGGGTCTGTCTTCCCCTCATAAGTGGTGAACTTGGGCTGGTGGAAGCCCGAAAGTAGTGGTGCGTTCTCAATTTCCGGAACGAACGGCGAGCTTTGTAGCCTTGCTAACGCCTTGTCTGTTGGTTTGTAAGCAAGGCGTAGCATTGGCATTCCTACCTCGACGCTCCCATGCGTCTGAGGGGCCAACCGCTGAAGGGCTGAAACTCTACGTAGGTCGCGTGCCCTAGTATCCTCCTTCCATCGGGCTTTTTCTTCAAGCACAGTCCGCAAGTCTGATGATCTAGGAAACTCCGTGTGCCTAGATGATGTCTGGTGCGTGTACGAGGGTCAATAGGTGCTTCCCTCAGTATGTGACCTCTCAGTTCTCATTCTCTCAAACTTGGAATAACGAGTCCTGGAAGTCTTTGATTGGGTGTCGCCTGTTCTAAGGCTCCTACTTTCTGCTTGCAATGGTATGGTACGCCTATCACGATCCTCCGAGTGGCGAGGGGGCATGTTATCTTTGCGCCCCTCTTCTGTTGCCACCCCTTTCCTTTTATCTGGTGCTTCATTGACTTCATGTCTGCCGCAATCCTCCTTATTAACTTGTCCTGCTCCTTCACGCAATCCTCCAAAACTTGAGGGTCCATTCTCTACCTCTGTCTTTCAGGACTTTGAGAGCGACGAGGGCTGTTAGCCTGCCTCCCCTTTGTATCCCTCTAGGGGTTCTGTCGTTGGGGTTCTAAATCCGCCATGGGAGGGATAGAAGGCAAACCTTCACGCCTCCCGCCTCCCTCAGATGTTTGCCTATCAATGGTTGATTGCGGCAAGTCTTCATTGTGCGCCATTACTTCGAACTGGAGAGGAAAGCTTGATCAAGAGGTTTTGTTCTTTGTGGAGTTCCCACAGATGACGCCAATTGTACGAGCACAAAATAATTTTCTCGTATGATCCTGTTGATGAAGTTTGCACTCCTCCAAACGTTGTCGCTTTACTTTCTGAAAACACAAACGTGAGCTAGCTGGCAAGTGTACGCCGGATACCTCTCCGATGCCTAAGTCAGCAAAATAGACAAATAGACAAAAGCTCTGTGTATTCGAGAATCAAAGTTGTGTTATCTCTCCATAGGTTATGTTGTGAGCTTTTATAACTTTTGACTGGCACAATCCTAGTAGGACTCTTATTCCTCCATGTAGAGTCCTCCTAGGAATCACACTCTTGAAAGATAATGCTTATCCTTCAACACCCCCCTCACTGCTTAAACCAAGTGAGATAGTTTTACCCCGGTTGGATAACAGTATGACCGAGCTAACACTAGCCCTTTTTCATACTCAATCCAGTGCTTTTACATGTACCACATAGCTCGGCTATTGCTCTCCTGTACTCCGGTTTTGGCTGTTAAGACCGCGCTAACTACAGCAAGTCTTGACCGAGCTAACAAGAACAAACTCCACCACCAGAAGCCCAAATCTCGGCTTCAAATACTATGACCGAGCTAATAATCACCATTCTGACCGTGGTGACTGTAACCACTTGGACCGAGCTAACCACAGCCAAGCTAACCACTCTAACGCTATGGTCTACTTCACTAAGCCCTTTTTACCTCAGCCTACAAAACAGCTCATCACTACGAATGGGTGTAGACGTCCCCGAACGCATCTCGGGGAAAGGAGTGCGAGTCCTCCCCGTTCTGGTTCGATATTGGGTCACTACAGTTCGAAGGACTCAAATGTCACGGTTCTTAATCTTGAACCAAAGGGTCCAAATCTGGCACATCGTTTTGAAAACAGATTTTTTGAAAGAAGTGCCAAACATGGACTGCTTCGCCAGATACAGAGTCGCCACCTAAATATTTTTTAAATGGGAAATTTAGGAAACCCTGACTCGGTGCCAAAGGCCACGTGTCCGTCATCACCAAAGTTACCTCGGCTCGGGAACTTGGGTACGATTGGGGAAGGTCACCGTGAGCATTCTCGTCATGTCAAAGACCGGCCTCTACTAACCATGATATCTTATTTTGAAAACATTGTGAGTTCTTATTCCGGTTATTAGCCTAGGTTACTATGTGATACGCATAGCATACAAGTATAGACTGAATCGCCTGAATTGGAACAAAACATTTCATGTTTGTTTTTTGAAAATGGTTTGATGGTGCTACCCGCAGGTAGGCTAAGACGTGGATTTGCCACCCTCGGGTGGGCTTAGAAAAACAATGCTTTTGCCACTTTCTAGTGGGCTTAAAACAAACATTTGATGAATTATCCCAATTCAAATAACTCAACCTCCACCCACAGGCATTTAAGGCAGTTATATTACATAAGCATTTAGCCTCATGGTAAGCATGCTATTCATGGCAGTCACTTACACGCATGCAAGGATGCTAAAGCATAAAATTCACCGAGTACTCCAAGCCAAAACAGAAACTACATTAGAAATCATGTATGATCCTAAGTATACAGAAATGCCTAATGCAACACATGCAAAAATGCAAACTATAGCAGGCTCGGCTATTCTAAACATGGCATATGGAATGCTACAACTAACACGTATTCAATTTGGAATTGAAATACAAATGCAGTTTGTATGATGCGCCGAGTCTTATATGCGTGCAAAACAGATGAATGATGCAAACATGCTGTCATACTGTATGCTAATTGAAATATGCCCTATATCTAACCATCATAAGCAGGTAAATAAAAGGGAAGAAAGACGTGAGGTTGGAAGACATACATCACACTCACCCACACTTATTACAATTATGCCATCGCACAGAGGGTCCGAATAAATAATACAGTCCCAAATGAAAGAATAATACAGTCCAAATATTACAGTCCAAATAATATACAAATTCCTAATTAATTGACAAATTAAAGAAGAAAAATTGTAAACTGGCATGCAAGCCAGGGACTGCCTTGATTCTGATGAATGATGTATGTTTGAACTGCCTTGCGCGGAAATCCACTGGGATGCCCCAATTAGCCTCTGTTTGCACCTTTTCTCGAAATGCGTACCAGACTCCGAAAAGTTGTTGATTCTTCATTTTGGCTGCAACAGAGAGCAGGAAAGGGGCATAGCAATGTATTTCACAAATATATGCATGCCTCGATCCTCGTGCCACCAATCACGCATCTCGATGCATGATGACCGAGGAATCGGATTGCACAACTCAATATAGGATGAATGCACATGAATGCTACAACAAAACCTAACTCCATCATGGGTAATCCGGAGTGTTGGTGACTTGGGAATTGAGACCCGTCCCGTCACTCGGAGTACGAAACGTGCCTCGTTTCCCGTGCCTGGGCTAACTCCTATCCCGAACACGATGCAGTATGCATGATATGCATGAAATGTAGCTAATATGCAATCCTAACATACACAATGTCATGGAATGGCATACATGCTAAACGAGATAACACTCAACCAAGCATACACAATGCTACGGATGAAATGACGTACGCAATGCAGTAATGGGCTTACACCAACATGAGAGAGCCTCAACCACACTCACACAAGAGGCCATCGGATAAAAAAAAGAAGTGCCTCGAAATGCGTGCACACGGGCACGCAAACCGAGGCAATGACATAAAGGCATGAAACGGCCTGAAATATGATATACAATGAGACTAAAATGAGATGTCTCGAAATGCGTGCCCACGGGCACGCAAACCGAGAAAATGGAATACGAAATGCAACAGGACTAAAATGAGATATGCGATGCAATATGGGCTTACACCAACATGAGAGAGCCTTAGCCACACTCACATAAGAGGCCGATGGATGAAAAATGAAGTGTCTCGGAATGCGTGCACACGGGCACGCAAACCGAGGCAATGATCCTAAGGCATAAAATGGCATACGCAATGCAATTGGACTTACACTAACATGATTGGACCTCAGCCACACTCACATAAGAGGCCGATGGATGAAAAAAGAAGTGCCTCGAAATGCATGCACACGGGCACGCAAACCGAGGCAATGGCATACGGAATGCAATGAGACTAAAATGGCATACAGAATGCAAAATGGACTTACACTAACATGAGTGGATCTCAGCCACACTCACATAAGAGGCCATCGGATGAAAGTGAAGTGCCTCGAAATGCGTGCACACGGGCACGCAAACCGAAGCAATGGCATACGGAATGAAATGGCATGGAATTTGATATGTAAACATGCAAATAGAATTTCAGCACTGAAATGTGGGGAAAAACAGTCCCGGAACATGGCCAAAGTGCACCCGAAGTATGGAATGATCCCGAGATGCGATATTAGGCGCCCGAAATGGCCTATAGCTATGCAAAGCATGCACAATATGGACATGGAATGAAAATACAGTAGCAAGATAGCCCCAAGACAAGCATTTTTCAATCATAAAAAGGGCTAAACAGCAAGCACACAAAGGATTAAGCAAGAATGCAAAAATGGCCCCGCAAGAGGGGTATTGAAACAAGTGATACATGCGATGCCCAAATGGAAAAATATCCTTCTACAACACTGATGAGGGACTAAAAATATAACATTTATAGTAGATGAAATCCCCCAATTCAGTATGCAAACATGCTAAAAATGTCATGCAAGAATTAGGATGCATAAGGCTATAACATGAGGTACTCCAAACATTCATCAAACCAGCAAAGACCCTTAATGAAATATGTCAAGAAGATCAAAATATGACTCTTTCCAGCTCTGATGATTTCCGAAAACAGAAGCTAGATGAGCTTAAAAAAGCATGCAAAAATGGGGGTCAAAGAGGGGTATAATGACAAGTATAACATGGGGACCCCCAAGAAGGTTGATCCCTTCTAAAATGTTGTAGAGGGACACAAAATAAGCTTACTCACAGTTCATGACATGCTCCAAAACAATTTATATATAAGTCAAACAAATCATGCAAACTTACGGTAAATAGGAGAGATTATGAAGAAAGTGCAAGATAGGGGGCCTAAACAGGGTTGAGCCCTCTTCAATGTTGAAGAGGGGCTCAAAATAGGCCCACTTACAGTTTACATTATGCTCGAAAACAGATCACTCATAGGCTAGAAATTTCATGCAAAATAAAGGCATACAAGATGGTATTGAAGCAAGTACCAAATGGAGGGCTCAAACAGGGTTGAGCCCTTGAACAAACATGAAGAATAGCTCAAAAGAAGGACCCTTTCAGTTAGGGTCGGAGCCTAAAACAGTGATCAAATAGGCTTAAGAAAAGAAGCAAGAAAATGCTACAAAAGAGGGAGATGGAGACTTACCCTTGTAGACCTTTTCTTTTCTACCTCTTGGCTTGAGGAATGTTGCTTCTAAGCCTCTGAGAACCTCTCCTTGCTGCTGGAAATGGAGTGGTGGTGGTGGTGCTTGATGATGATGAAGAAATGGCACCAAACTTGAGAAGAATCAAAGAGATGGAGATGGATATGTGTTTGTAAGCTTGAGGCAAGTGTTCTAACTCTTGAGGGAGAGAGAGAGAAATGTATGCATGCAAGGATGGTGTGTCAAAGTGTGTGAAAGAGTGTAGGCCTTAAGGGATTAAGTTCCCTTGCTTACAAAAATATCCCAAATCGAGATATTTTGAGGATAAAGCTATACAATGCCATGCACACCTCCCAAGGAGCATGGCCGCCATCTACTTTGTTGGAGGTGGCGGCCGGCCACCGCCATGGCCCGGCTTAGGGGTCAAAAGGGTCAATGAGAATTACTGGCCATGTGTTTTAGGGTCCTCCCATGTGTGTACAACAAGACCCTATAGTTGGAAATTGGCAACTCAAACAAGAGAGACAACATGCCACTTTTAGAAGGGGTTCAAAAGGGTCAATGAGAATTACTGGGCCATGTGTTTTTAGGGTCCTCCCATGTGTGTACAACACAAATATGTGGTTTTGGCTCAAGAAAATGGCCCTAGGGTGTTCAACATTAGCCCAAAGTGAGAAAACGGGCTGGGGTGCCGAGGAGCATAACTGTTCTCGAGACAATTGCTGGCCTCCCACCCTCCAAAGGATCTTCTGGTGATAAAACAGAGGTACCGCCAAAAATGAACAAAACCGATGCAAAACGAATGCTCGGGGCCAAAACACGCAGATTCGGGGTCCCAAAATCGCCGTTACAATCGAAGTGGTGTTTGGCCACGAAGTGGGTATCTAAGGCCCCAGTGTCCTTCGAAAGGGAGTAAATGAGATGCATGCCAAAAATCGGAGGAATCGGAGATGGTTGGGTGGTCCCGAACCGAGGCACACGGCTTGACAGCTCCGAAAACCGGGAACCGGGCTCCGAAATGGGCAAAATGGCCTACGGCCACTGAGAGATGGTCTACAGGACCTCTCCCTCCCCTCAGGAAAGAAAACAGAGAAAACCGAGTCCGGTTCGCAAACCGAGGCAAGGCACAGAAGAGAGTTCGGAAGTCCGGAGGCAGGGCGCACGGCCGTGACTCTGAGACTTCTAAACAAGCACAATATGCAACATTACCGAGCGCTCAATCGGTGACGTCTAAGTCTTAAGGTCGGTCAAAAATGGGGTGTCTACAATGGGCCTAGCTCGGCCCTAATGCACATAAAAGCTCCCTCTCAACTAGTTTTATAGTATCATATAGTATTATTTATATAATATTTACACTTAATCAGTTAATTAAAACAAAATGATATATAAACTCATTTTTTGGACTTATTTTTTTAATTTAATAATGTATAAGTAATATAATTAATTGATGATTATAGAACATATGAGAGAGTGTTACCTTTAATATATTAGTTGAGTGCCGCCACATAATTAGACTTAAAAATTAAGGAAAAATTACTCATAAATCTCATTTGGAGAAAAATTGTTCCATTTAATCTTAGAAGTTCTCTTTCAAATAAATTAGGCCTTTTTATTTTGGGTATGTTGTATTTCCTTGATTTGGGGGTTTGGGAGTTTACTTATTTGCCCTTCTGTGTAATTTAGTTTGGATTTTTTTCCAAATGTTGAGTGTATGTGGGTAATGTATGTTTTTACGTTTCTATTTTTTTGTGGGGAATTAGTGGAGTGATTTGTGGATGAATGATGTTACCTTATTTGTTGTGTTCGTTCCTTTTTCTGATGTTCGTCCCTATTATAATATTAACATTAGTTAACATCCAAATTATCTAAACCACTAACTAGCTCTATAATATCCCCAATAACCATAATAATATCAAAAAATAGAGGCCATTTCACGTGTACAAAACACATGTTAATACAAACATCACAATGACAAAATGTGGCCAACAAAAACTATAATGTTACACAACACAATCATTGTTCGGCAACACAAAGTTACTCTAACTTGTTAAATGACATCTACACATATAAAACTCACAACTTGTTAAATGACATCTACATTTATAGAACTCACAACAAAACAATGACCACACCGTCAAAACCCTAATGTACTCCAAACCTACATTACCATTAACATACAACAATAATACTGTAACAACCCTCGTACCGATTACTGAATAACCACTGAATTATATACTGATTATTGCTAAACTGGACCGCTAATGACTGATAAGTGAACTGGATGAACTACTGAACAGACTGAATGGAACTGAAACTGAAATTGAATGAGTTAACCTATTGAATTACATATTACATCTGTTTGATTTATATGTTTAAACTGCTAATTGAAGGCCTTATCGGCGGCCGAATTAGAAACCGTTTGATGTTTTGGAATCGGTATAATAATTGTGATTTTATGATATATTCATCTGAAAATTGATTAGGAATGATTAAATTAGATTTAAACGAGTTAATTGTCTAGATTGACTTAATTACCACATTGCCATAGCTAGTGGCCCATTTGTTTATTATTAGTCTAGACCTTCTTACATGTTGAACAAGCTTCTCTTCAGCCTTTTTCTTAGTCCCCACCAAATTATAGAGTGAGAGAGGGAGTAGACTTGAGCTCATCTTGCCATTGTTGAGAATTGCTAGGAGACTTGAAGTAGATTGAAGTATACTTGCTAATCTAGCCTCCTTACCTTTAAATTGAGACTTAGGTAAGTGACATCATCTTCTTCTTGTTGTCTTGAGCTAAACCTTGCATGTTTCATGCATCATTGTAGAGCTAAACCATGATTTTGTTCATAATTGTTGAATTGAAGTTCCATTGTTGCATGCATGTTGAATTTAGTGAGTTTGAAGTTGGATTCTTGGAGAATTATACATGCATGTCCATATTTTTACCATAGACCGCGTTTTCATTTGGTTTTCAAAGATTGGAGCTCATTAGAGCAAGATTTGAACCTTAATTTTGGTTTAAAGATCATGCATGTCATGTTTTGAAAGTGTTCTTGAAATTGGGTTTGAAATTGAGTTTAATTGAAACACCCTTGGGCCTTGATTTCTTAAATTGAGCTTTAAAACGTGTTATTCTATGTGTTTGAAAGAGTTTTCCAGAAAATGGGCTCAAGAGGATCGAATTTGGAGCATCGAAACTTGATTTGGAACTTGGAGGTTGAATCTGGATTTTCCAGATTTTGGCCGTCCGCTCGAGCGGGGGAAGTGCCGCCGAAAGGGAATTCATGCTCCCAAAGATTTTCTTCGTGATTGTTTCTGATTCGCCGAGCGAAGAGTTTCACGCCGAAAGGAAATCGCAGATCCAAAGATCTTGCATCAGCATCAGCCCGCTCGAGCGGGGAAGTTGACGCTCGAGCGGGGACCTTTGTTGGCTTGTCCGCTCGAGCGGGGAAGTTGACGCTCGAGCGGAGGCCCTATTTTCTGAAAATTCTGAAATTGATTCCTGTGCACATCTTTGCATCCTCATCCCATACTAGGTATTCTTAGGCCTAGTTTAAGGCATCTTAATGAGGATTTAGACATGGAACCACATCAAGGAAATTTAGGGATTCATTTATCATCCTTCCGACTGTTAAACTTAGTGTGTGTTCTATTTGTTAACTGTTTAGGTTGGGTTTCTGGGACGCCATTTAGCTATTAGCCCAATCTCGTGAGTAACAGATTGTGTAAAGATATGTTCAAATGGTTATATTTTGAATCTCGAATCGAATCGCTTTATTGAACTGATATTGTTGATTGAATGAATGTATGTCCTCAGATTTGAATCAGACAGGCATCCTTAGCACCCATTAAGTATCGTTACAGAGCTCTGTCGGTTTCCTTTGTGGAACCATCATATCTTGAATGATTGGCCATCATTACTGTTGGGTCTGTTAAGGCCCAGCTCTTTTGGACCTACTGTTTATAGGCTAATGGATGTACCACATATGACCGATTGATTGAAACACTGATTGACTGAAATATCGAAGATTGAAATATCAGATAATGAATTGATTTCATTATCGTAGGGACATTCATTCATAACCTCTTTACATCAGATGTTATTCACCGGGTTTTTAGCTCACTTTATATATATATGTAGGTTCTCGGCAGCCGCATCGAGCTAGGAGCGTGGGATTGGTCCCCGCTTTGTCAAGCCACCTATGTGCCTCATGCGAGGTTCCGAGTTGCCATGCTATGGCTTGGGGCGTTTTGTGTCCCCATCGTCTCTCTATCAGACACATTTGTATAGATCGCTTCATCGTTATATCAGATCGTTGTCTAGGGATTTGATCCTGTCATCGATCGATCAGATATTGTAAATGATTGTATAGAATGAATAGACTGCTCGAATGAATGCATGGAAAATGTTTTTGGCATCTGATTTACATTTCAATGGACACTAGTTATTTACTGTATTGGCTTCCGCCAGTACATACTCTGCTTAATCAGATATTGTTCAAAGTGAGCCTTGGTAATCTCGAATTCTTGGCGATTCTGATGCTAAACCCATAGGGTCGGGTTTGGGTCGTGACTGAGTGGTATCAGAGCGATACTTACCACGAGTTATATCGCACACACGTGTCCAAATGAGCTATAGGGTGTCCTAGAAAAGCGATTAGGGCATCTCATGAACTTGAAAAGTGTGTGCTTTTGACTGACTGATTATATGTTAAAGTGTTAAACTGTTTAATGATACAACTGCTTATAATGATAACTGTTATAATTGCTTATAGCGAAATGGATAATGCAAATGAATCTGAGTCATCATCTTCTGAGGCCAGAATGGCCAGACTTGAACAAATGATGGGACCGATAATGGAAAGATTAGATTAACAACCGAACCAACAGCCCCCACCTCCACTTCCTCCTCCTCCGGTGCAACCGGAACAAAATGTACAGAATGTGAATGCTAATGAGGTGGACATTATAGCACTGACCCATAAGTTCAGCAAGATGAAACCGCCGTCCTTTCAGGGAGGCTTAGAACCGTTAAAGGCGGAAGCTTGGGTTCTTGAGACTGAGAAGTTGTTTGAAATGTTTCCGTGCTCCGAGGCAAACAAGGTATTGTTAGCTACCTTCACCCTTCAGGAAGAAGCCAGAAGGTGGTGGATGTTGACCCGTGATGCAAATACTATTGTGACTTGGGCTCAGTTCAAGGAGTCCTTCTTTGAAAATTATCTTGCCCAGTGCATCAGGGACAGGAAAGTGACTGAGTTTGAACAGCTAAGACAGGGCAAAACGTCTGTTGCCGAATATGAGAAAAATTTTACTGAACTTGCTAGGTATGCACCACATATGGTGGACACCGATTATAAGAAGGCCAGGAGATTTGAAGGTGGCCTTAGTGTTGCTATACCGGATCGAATAAATGTTCTGAAAATGCCAACTTTTGTGGGTGTTCTCGACCGAGCATTGATGGCCGAGACAAATATTGCAGCAGTGAAACAATCTGAAACGCCAACAACTGAGTGGCAAGGAAAAAGACAGGGTTTTAAATTTAAGAAAGGCAGGCATAACCCAGCAACCAAGAAACAGAATACGGGGTTGACTACTAGCCCCAGCCAAGGGAGTGGGTTTACTCCACCCTGCTCCGTATGTGGCAATAAGCACAAAGGGGTTTGCTACTAGATTTCTGGAGCTTGCTTCAGGTGTGGCAAGGTGGGCCACAGAATTAAAGACTGTCCCTCTACCCCGCCAGCCAGTAGTAAAGCTGCACCGAGCGCAGCAGCATCAAATGTAGCACCAAAACCGAACCCCAAAGTCAGGAAAGAGCTCGTGAGGCGGTAAGTGTTTGCCCTAGTACCGGGAGACGTGCAAAACACTAAGACTGTTGTGTCAGGTATCCTCGCTATTTGTGCTCAAAATGCTTATGTATTGATTGATTCGGGGTCTACACATTCGTATGTGTCGCATGCTTTTTCGCGTAAATTGAATAGACCCTTAGAACCCATGAACTATCTGCTAGCTGTATCATCACCTGTTGGGGGATCCATGACATGTGCATATATGTATCCTGCTTGTGAGATTATTGTTGGGGATATGCATCTGTTTATTGATTTACTACCATTGAACATAGATCATTTTGATGTAATATTGGGGATGGATTGGCTACAAAAATATCATGCCACTATAGACTGTGTAACAAAACAAGTAGTTTTCCGTCCACCGGGTTTGCCTGAATTTGTGTTTAATGGAAGTAGAGTAGTACCTCCTCCATATCTGATTTCTTCTGTAAAGGCTGTCAAACTGATTAGTAAGGGGTGTAAAGGGTATTTGTGTTCTGTATTGACTGTACCTGCTAATGATGATGTTAAAACTGATGTGAATTGTATTCCTATAGTCAGAGAATTCCCAGATGTATTTCCAGATGATTTGCCAGGGGATTTGATTGACAGGGAAATTGAATTTATTGTGGATGTGGTTCCGGGTACACAGCCGATATCTAAAGCTCCTTATAGAATGGCCCCGAAATCGAAGAATCGAAAGGTACAATTGCAGAATCGTTAGACAAGAAGTTTATCGATCCGATTTCACCGTAGTGCACCTGTTTTGTTTGTAAAGAAGAAAGATGGTTCGCTGAGACTGTGTATTGATTACCGCGAACTGAACAAGGTAACTGTGAAGAATAAATATCCATTACCGCGTATTGATGATTTATTTGACCAGTTACAGGGTGCGCAAGTATTTCCCAAGATTGACCTTAGATCGGGGTATCATCAACTGAAAGTCAAACCGGAAGACATTGATAAAACTGCTTTTAGAACGAGGTATGGCCACTTTGAATTTTTAGTTATGCCGTTCGGAGTTACGAATGCCCCTGCTGCATTTATGGACCTCATGAACAGAATTTTTAAACCATACCTTGATGATTTCATTGTGGTATTTATTGATGACATACTGATCTATTCTAAGACTGTAGAAGAATATGAACACCATCTGAGATTTGCCCTGCAAACCTTAAGAGAATAGAAACTGTATGCTAAACTGTCTAAATGTGAATTTTGGCTCGATCATGTGATGTTTTTGGGGCATGTTGTTAGCAAAGACGGAATTTCTGTTGATCCACAGAAAATTGAAGCTGTAGTGAACTGGCCTAGACCAACCAATGTAACTGAAGTCCGAAGCTTTCTGGGATTGGCTGGATACTACAGAAGATTTGTCAAAGATTTCTCCAAAATTGCCTTACCACTGACTCAGTTGACACAGAAAGGGATATCATTTGACTGGACTGACCAGAGGGAATCAGCATTTCAAGAATTGAAAACTAGACTTGTGACTGCACCGATTCTGACTCTACCTTCAGGTACGGATGGTTATACTGTTTTTAGTGATGCTTCTCATAAGGGTTTGGGATGTGTTTTAATGCAGAATGGGAGAGTTATTGCTTATGCTTCCCGACAATTGAGACCGCATGAAAAGAACTACCCTACCCATGACTTAGAACTTGCTGCAGTAGTTTTTGCACTGAAAATTTGGCGTCACTATTTGTATGGAGCAACCTGTGAAGTGTATACTGACCACAAGAGCCTGAAGTACTTTTTCACTCAGAAAGAATTGAATATGAGACAGCGGAGATGGCTTGAACTGATCAAAGATTATGACCTACAGATATTGTACCATCCGGGAAAAGCCAATACCGTTGCCGATGCTTTGAGCCGAAAATCGATTGGAAACTTAGCCTGTTTGCTGAATGGACAGAAGGAGTTGCTTTGTGACCTTGAAAAGTCTGAGATTGAAATTATTTTGAAAGAACAAGGTGGAACCTTAGCTGCTATTTCTGCTCAACCAGCATTGATTGAAGAGATCAAAGAAAAACAACAATTGGATGATTTCTTGAAAAAGATTATTGAAGAAAGAGATTCAAAACCGAGACCGGGGTTCAAATTTGAGAACGATGTACTGAAATTTCAAGACAGACTGTGTGTACCAAATGACACTGAATTGAAAAGAAGAGTTCTGCAAGAAGGCCATAATTCGAAGTTTTCTATTCACCCAGGGAATACGAAAATGTACCAAGATTTGAAACAGAATTTCTGGTGGCCAGGAATGAAGAAGGAAATTGCCGACTTTGTGTCCAAATGTCTTCATTGCCAGCAAGTCAAAGCTGAACATCAACGACCTGCTGGATTACTGCAACCCTTACCCATACCAGAGTGGAAATGGGAGCATATCACGATGGATTTTATCGTTGGATTACCTCGCTCCAGGAAAGGTATGGACTCTATTTGGGTTATTGTTGATAGATTGACTAAATCTGCACACTTCCTACCTGTCAAGACAATTTATAATGCAGACAAATTGGCTGTTATCTATATTGATGAAATTGTGAGATTGCATGGAATGCTTGTATCTATTGTTTCGGCGAGGATTCAAGTTTACATCGAGGTTACGGCGAGCCTGACGCATTAGTCTTGAATTGAAATTTGAGTAGTGCCTATCATCCTCAGACAGATGGCCAGTCAGAAAGGACCATCCAGACTCTAGAGGATCTACTGAGAATGTGTGTCCTGGATTTTCATGGAAATTGGGAAAGTCATTTACCGTTGGCTGAATTCGCCTATAACAACAGCTACCATTTGAGCATTGGAATAGCGCCTTTCGAGGCATTGTATGGCAGAAAGTGTAGATCTCCAATCTGCTGGGCAGAAGTTGGAGATGGGCCATTGCTTGGGCCCGAGATTGTATATGAAACGACTGAAAAGATAAAACTGATACAACAGAGACTGAAAACTGCACAGAGTAGACAGAAAAGTTATGCAGATGTCAGAAGATGGCATAGAGAATATGAAGTGGGTGATCACGTGTTTGTGAAAGTGACACCAATGAAAGGCCAGACTCGTTTTGGAGTCAAAGGCAAGTTAGCGCCACGGTATGTCGGACCGTATCAGATTATTGAGAAAATCAATCCGGTAGCGTATCAAGTTGCGCTTCCTCCTGAAATGGAGCATATGCATAACGTCTTCCACATTTCGATGTTGAGAGACTATCTTCGAGATCCGTTCTATGTGATTGAGCCTACTCGGATAGTGTTGAGTGATGACTACACTTACGAGGAACGGCCTATACAGATTGTGAACAGACGGATCAAGAAACTGAGAAACAAAGAGATCCCGCTAGTGAAAGTTGATTGGCAGAACCATGGTGGTGTGTATGCCACTTGGGAAAGGGAAGATGACATGGCTAGGCGATATCCGGATTTGTTCCCGCTGAACCCTGTTTTCTTCCAGACTGAAGGTAACTCGAGTTTAGAGGACTAAACTCCTTATAAGGAGGAGATGTGACAACCTCGCATCGACATCAATAACCATCAATTATATACTGATTATTGCTAAACTGGACCGCTAATGACTGATAAGTGAACTGGATGAACTACTGAACAGACTGAATGGAACTGAAACTGAAATTGAATGAGTTAACCTATTGAATTACATATTACATCTGTTTGATTGATTGATTATCTATTTGATTTATATGTTTAAATTGCTAATTGAAGGCCTTATCGGCGGCCGAATTAGAAACCGTTTGATGTTTTGGAATCGGTATAATAATTGTGATTTTATGATATATTCATCTGAAAATTGATTAGGAATGATTAAATTAGATTTAAACGAGTTAATTGTCTAGATTGACTTAATTACCACATTGCCATAGCTAGTGGCCCATTTGTTTATTATTAGTCTAGACCTTCTTACATGTTGAACAAGCTTCTTCACCTTTTCTTAGCCCCCACCGAATTATAGAGTGAGAGAGGGAGTAGACTTGAGCTCATCTTGCCATTGTTGAGAATTGCTAGGAGACTTGAAGTAGATTGAAGTATACTTGCTAATCTAGCCTCCTTACCTTTAAATTGAGACTTAGGTAAGTGACATCATCTTCTTCTTGTTGTCTTGAGCTAAACCTTGCATGTTTCATGCATCATTGTAGAGCTAAACCATGATTTTATTCATAATTGTTGAATTGAAGTTCCATTGTTGCATGCATGTTGAATTTAGTGAGTTTGAAGTTGGATTCTTGGAGAATTATACATGCATGTCCATATTTTTACCATAGACCATGTTTTCATTTGGTTTTCAAAGATTGGAGCTCATTAGAGCAAGATTTGAACCTTAATTTTGGTTTAAAGATCATGCATGTCATGTTTTGAAAGTGTTCTTGAAATTGGGTTTGAAATTGAGTTTAATTGAAACACCCTTGGGCCTTGATTTCTTAAATTGAGCTTTAAAACGTGTTATTCTATGTGTTTGAAAGAGTTTTCCAGAAAATGGGCCCAAGAGGATCGAATTTGGAGCATCGAAACTTGATTTGGAACTTGGAGGTTGAATCTGGATTTTCCAGATTTTGGCCGTCCGCTCGAGCGGGGGAAGTGCCGCTCGAGCGGGGAATTCATGCTCTCAGCATTTTCTTCGCATTGTTTTACAGTCCGCTCGGACGGAGAGTTTCACGCCGGCGGGAAATCGCGATCCAAAGATCTTGCATCAGCCCGCCGAAAGCGGAAGTTGACGCTCGAGCGGGGACCTTTGTTGGCTTGTCCGCTCGAGCGGGGAAGTTGACGCTCGAGCGGAGGCCCTGTTTTCTGAAAATTCTGAAATTGATTCCTGTGCACATCTTTGTATCCTTATCCCATCCTAGGCATTCTTAGGCCTAGTTTAAGGCATCTTAATGAGGATTTAGACATGGAACCACACCGAGGAAATTTAGGGATTCATTTATCATCCTTCCGACTGTTAAACTTAGTGTGTGTTCTATTTGTTAACTGTTTAGGGTTGGCTCTCGGGGACGCGCTCTAGCTGCTATTAGCCCAATCTCTGTGAGTAACAGATTGTGTAAAGATATGTTCAAATGGTTATATTTTGAATCTCGAATCGAATCGCTTATTGAACTGATATTGTTGATTGAATGAATGTATGTCCTCAGATTAATCAGACAGGCATCCTTAGCACCCATCGTTATTGATCACAGAGCTCGCCGGTTTCCTTTGTGGAACCATATTTCATCAATGATTGGCCATCATTATTGTTGGGTTCATAAGGCCGGTCCTTTTGGACCTCTTGTTTATAGGCTAATGGATGTACCACATATGACCGATTGATTGAAATCTTGATTGATCAAATATCGAAGATTGAAATATCAGATAATGAATTGATTTCATTATCGTAAGGGACATTCATTCATAACCTCTTTACATGTATGTTATTCACTAGGCTTTAGCTCACCGTTATATATATATGTAGGTTCTCGACTGCATCGAGCTAGGAGCGTGGGATTGGTCCCTAGTTTTGTCAAGCCAGCCTATGTGCCTCACTGCGAGGTTCCGAGTTGCCATGCTATGGCTTGGGGCGTTTTTGTGTCCCTTACCGGTCTCCTTACTGTATTGTACATTTGTATAGATGTCTTGTTATATCAGATCGTTGTCTAGGGATTTGATCCTGATCGACCGATCAGATATGATGTAAATGATTGTATAGACTGAATAGACTGTTCTGAATGAATGCATGGAAAATGTTTTTGGCATACAGATTTACATGACTCAATGGACACTAGTTATTTATCAGATTTCCGCCAGCCCTCAGACTGCTTAATCAGATATCGTTTCAAAGAGCCTTCGTAATCTCGACATCTTGCCGATTACGGTGCTAAACCCATAGGGCCGGGTTTGGGTCGTGACAAATACGATGCGAACCTACAACATTACCGACCCAACATTACATATAAAAATAGACAACAATGTCCACAATACAATTGGAATATTTATCAAAGAAGTAAAATAACAACATCGAAACATATACCTAATGCCATTCCCCACTAACACAATCGCCGCAACAACACAATGAAGAGTGTACACACGCCGGTTATATGTCAGTAACGTCAATCCAACGACGAAATGATGTAGTTCTCGATCTTAATTGTTGTATTGACAGAATTGGAGATTTGTATTTCTAGGATTTGGGAGGAACCAAATGTCAAAATTGGCAATACAAATATAGGGTTTAACGTTGTCAAAATTAAATAAACAACAAAGAAAGTAATTTACACCCATTAACATTGGGAATCTGTAATATTTCTATCTTCGTCTCTTCCGTTTTGATCGAGATGGAGAGAAAATAGAAAAAGACTATAGTAAGCTTTTTGGGCACAAATATAATTTTCACATCACCGAATCCCTAATTTACCCATAACATTTGAGACAACATGCGCTAACACCATGTACAAAAACGTTATTATCATTCAAATGAGACTTATCAGTGCATAAAATATAAAGCAGGATTAAATGGTTTAAAAGTTTCTAATTTGGGATTGATGCATGACCCAAAAATTAAATCTATTCTTATTCTTAAATAATAATACTCATAAAAGAATTTATGAATTGAATGTGCTTGACTCATTTCAATAGTTTTGAATTACTACTTGACATTATTACTTGTCTTTCTAACTACTTCAAAGATTTTGCCTTGCCATTTGGGGAGGAAAAAAATTAATTGGTGATGAAACCCCAAACATTCTTGCTAGAAAAAAAACGAAGGGAAAAAAAAGAAAAGAAAAAAGAGTGCCCATTTCGTTTTTGTTATGTATGAATCATTGAAGAGTTCTTTGACTTCAATGTATCAATATAGAAAGGGAAATGTTGGATGCATGCCATTTGCACTATATTAGAAAATATATAATTTTATCATAAAATTTTATAATATTAATTACAAAATGAGTAATTTCACCATAAATTAACATAACAAAAATGTAGAATATTTTTTTGTTGATATTGCAAAAATTTGTGGCTAAGTTGTGATTTTTTTTGTTACACCAATTTATTATAAGGTTACATATTTTATGAATAATGCTACAAAATTTTGTAATAAAATTATACTTTTTATAATATGATACGTATGATATGCACTTTTTTTATTTTTATTTTTATCGACAACATAAGAAACAAATAAAATGACATTATCTATAATAAAATAGAAATAAACACAACGGATATCAAATGATGATATATTAGGAATCATTAACTCATGTAAGAGATCCATTCACACTCAAAATAGGTTTGAACAAAATTCAAGTAGCGTTTGGTAGAGATTTCTAAATATAATTTGAGAATATGAGTTATATTTTAAGTTTGTGAGTTTTGAAATTATGATTTGTGTGTGAAAATTTGTTTGGTGAATGAGTTTTAAAAAGAGTTTTGAATTGAGTGAGGAATTTTTGATGTGGCATATGATATTTGATACAAAACTTACAACTTATAACCAAATACATAACTCAAAATTCTATTCAAAACTCATAAAATTTTTTAAAAAATTACAATTTTTTTTTTAAAATATAAAAAATAACAGGTGTCAATTGCAAAAAATATATATATATATATATTGCACTGTTCCGGTCAATCGGCCAGACGTCTAGGGGGACGACCGGTTAGCTCAAATTTTTTCACCTTGGAAAGAGTTTTCAAAAGTGGATATGGAATTAATTTTTGAAAACTGTAACCAAACACCACGTTCAAATCAAGAGGTAGAATTACATTTTCAAAACTCTTGCAAATAGAGCCTAAATTTTTACTTCTTGTGGTATGACAATTTTACCCTTGAATGTCAAAATTGATTTATACTTGCCTCCTTTCCCCCTCTCTAAAAAAAATAAAATAAAAATAGACAGACAGACAAATAAGCAAACAAGCTCACAACTACATTTAGAACAAACATTAAGTTGTTTGAAAAAACAACGAAACTACTGTGAAATAAGAAAATTTTAACACAATGATGCAAAAGCACCTTTGTGTGTGGAGGGGAGGGGAGGGGAGGGGAGGTGAGGGGAGGATTCAGTGTCCTTTGGATTAAAAAATTGGGTTTGGAGGTCAATTTTGTCTAAATGTCTATTAAAATAGTGGATTTAGGTAATGGTCTCTCTACATCGAGTCCAAGTAATGTTGATCATTTTAAGAGTCACCAAATTTGACGCTAATAAATATAACACATCTTCGTAAAATATATTTCTACAATGACATATATCAAAATTGTGATGAAATTATTCGAAATAGAGACAAAATATTTATTTGATATAGAGACAAAAATATCCCTTGCCAAAGGCTTACAATAGAAGACCAAATTCTTTTTTTCTTACGAGGAATCTTCTGCGACAACCATTTAGCAATGAATTGTGATGAAAATTATTTGAAATAGAGACAAAAGAATAAAGATTGAGAACTCTAATTTTGAAACTTTAAAGAGAGCTCTAATCTTTATTTGATATAAAGACAAAAATATCCCTTTCCAAAGGCTTACAATACGCGACCAAATTCTTTTGTCTCATGAGGAATCCTCTCCACAGCCATTCAACAATGAAACCGATGACATTTTTTTTTATCGCTAATATCTTTAGCAACATATATATATATATATATATTTTAATTCTTAGGCAAGTGCTAACTCTGGAGGGGAAGGGCTAACTCATGCGTAAAAATATGAGTTTGGTAAACACTACTTAGGCTTCATTTGGGAAGTGGGTTGGCTTTTTAGCTTTTTTATTTTTTTGACTATTTTAACTTGGGGTTAAAAAGCTTAGTTTGGGAAAGACTTTTTTTTTTTTGACTATTTTGGATTTTTTGTGAGAGAAAAAATGTAGTGATTATAGGTTGAATATGATGTTTTGTCTTATTAGATTGAAAAGCCTATTTTATTTTTTGTGACTATTTTAGCCAAAAAAAATCCTCAAACCTAACTTCCCAAACATAGGCTTAAAAATAAAATAGAATAGAGAACTAGAAAATTTAGAGTGAGATCATAGCTTTGCTACACTGCTTTGGGTTTTTAAATAATTGGGTAAAATATAAATATATTCTCTAATATTAGTTTAAAATATGAATTATTTCTTATGATTTTAAAAATTGTAAATACTTCATTGTTAGAATTTTTCATTTAACAAAATTAATAGAAAAAATAAAAAAATTTAACTACTCTTTTATAAAATAAAAAAATTTCCTGAATTGTTAATTGAAATATATTTTTGAAATTAATAAAACTGTTAACTTAATGATTTATTAATAAAATGGGTTATTTGTTATATGATTAAAAATTTTAAAAGGTAAAGATGTAATTTACAAAATTACAAAAGTTTTTTTGATTAAGTTTTTTGAAAACTGAATTTTTTGGTTTTCGTGTTTTTTTATTTTTTATTTTTAGTGAATATTTTTAAAATTTTAAACATTTTTTTTTACTTTTTTAGATACACCTTATTTAGATGTATCTAAAAAGTAAAAAATTTGTGAAAAAATATTTTTAAAAATTAATAAATACATAAAAATACAAAAAATATATTGAATTCTCGTATTTTTTTTGTATTTTTGGTATTTAGTGAATTTTTAAAAGGTTTCTTTCACAAATTTTTTACTTTTTAGGTATATTTATGTTAGGTATGTCTAAAAAGTATAAAAAAAAAAAAAATTGCTGAAAATATTAAAAAATTCAGTAAAAACAAAAGAATACGGAAAATAAGAAAGTAGAATTTTCTAAAAAGAGTTTTTGGAAAACTCTAACCAAGCATGTTCGTATTTTAAATAAATCTCATAAAAAAATATTTATAATGTACCTTGAAAAAAAAATTACATTGCACATGATCGTACTCTGGATCAGTTTTGATAGCAAACCTCACCGGCCGGCCCACACCAATATGTGTTTGATATGGGATCGAACACACGCCACCTTCGGGAAATTCTATTTTTACACATTTATCTACCTCAGTATACATAATTTCTCAGTGCACATGCTTATTAATTTGGTTATTGATTATTCTTTTCATTCCATACATTTTATGTTCCAATTATACCCCTAATTCATATCCTTGTACGTACACCACCTAAACCCTCCTACACACCTTTATCCATTCGGTTGAAAGCCCTATTTCACACACCTGATGTATGAAAATGATCCATTGAAAAAACAATGAAGAAACAATGAAATCCCTCAATTCCTATGAAAGCCCCCTTATTCTTTTCATCTTAATTCCCTCAATTCTGTGTTGCTTTAATGTTACTAAATTCCTAAATTGAAATCTATATAGTTTAAAATCACTCTTATACTAGAAGAATTCTAGATCATCTGAATGATTGTTGCGTGGTATTCGTAAGCAGTATAAATACCGTGTTTTTGGTGTCAATCAGCACTGCAATGCTTGATGAACCCTTATTCGAAGATCAGAATGTTTAAGTATGATAACTTGGCTTACCAAAACAAAAGGTGAAAAGAAAAAAATAGCCACTACACAGAGTAGGTGAAGGAGAAGAAACAGATTTGAAAGAGATTTTTGATGTGCTAGACAGAAAACAACAATCTGAGTTTGAACTGCTGTATAATTTCTGATTCTTGATTCAACAAGAAGATTAATCATCTTTTACATTTTAAATTAGGGGGACTTTTTATTAAAGATGTGCATTGAGTTTTTTTTTTTTTTTTTTGTTGGTAATAAAAAAGATGTGTATAGAGAAGATTGGAATATAATTTTAAATGTGTATTTTTATTTTCATTATAGTCATTTTACTTTAGGGTATAATTGTCATTAAAATAAAGTTTCATTAAGTGTGTGCACTGAAATAAGTAAGTGTGTGGAAATAGAATTTCCCGCCACCTTCTCGTGTATGACTTTTCACACCAAAAAAAAAAAAGGGTTAATTACACTAATAGTCCCTATAATTTGTGACTTGTGTCACTTTGGTCCCTAATTTTTCAGTTGTGACACATTTGACCTTGAATTTTGAATTTTGTTCCAAATAAGGACAATTGAAAATATCATTAGATTTTTTAAGGATAAAATCATTAATTTGATAAAATATAAACTAATTTGATAAAAATAAATGTCAAAAAAATATTTTTAATTTTTTAAAATTATTTTTATCCACCACTGATAAAATTATGTAAAATCAATAAAAATTACATGATTAATTTTTTTTAAATTAATTTTACATGATCATCATTCAAACACATAATAAAATTAATTTGGTAAAAAAAATAAATAAATGTCTAAAAAATTTATCAATTTTACATAATTTTATTTTTAGTAGGTAGAACTAATTTTTAAAAATTCAAAAATATTTGTTTGACATTTATTTTTGTCAAATTAGTTTATATTCTATCAAATTGACAATTTTACATTTGAAAAATCTAATGATATCTTCAATTGTCCTTATTTGAAACAAGATTCAAAATTCAGGGTTAAATGTGTCACAATTGAAAAGTTATGGACCAAAGTGACACAAGCCCTAAACTATAGGGACTATATGTGTAATTTGCCCAAAAAAAAAATTAAGGGTAAATTATTTATAATTCTTTTTTTGAAAAGTATGTGTTCTAATTAATTCTAAAATTTTTAGATAAATTCAAAAGTTTTGTGCCCATTTATCTTTTCACTATAAAAAATTAAGATTTTAGAGACTAAAATTTAGGGACAGAATTATTTTTAGGAAACAAATGTTTTTGTTGCGAAAAGTGTAATTATTTTATTTTTAGCAACGTAAATTGGAAATTAGTGATGAATTATTATTCTTTTGGAACCAATTTTTTTTTTCTCAAAAAATAAACTATTTTGAAACCAAATTGTTTTGTTTCTAAAAGTCTATTTATTGGTGATATTTTTAAAATTTTGTCCCTAAAAGCTTTGTTTTTGACTTTTCGGGACGATCTTTTAGCATCTATCCTCATGACGATGGAAATTGATCCTTAAATGTCTTATGTAACAAAGTTTTCACTTTTGGAGGCCAAAACATTTGGTCTCTAAAACTTATTTCTTTTATTTATCTCTTCCTCTGATATCGACGACAACGACAACCACGTCTTCCTTCTTTTCTTTCTCTTTTTAATTTGCAGTCACTGGTGACCGACGACCACCATTGATTGAGGTTCACATGCAATCACCGGGCACTGACTCCTTGCTTTGCGCTCACCGACGGTGAATGAGATGAGTTTCCGACAAAGAAGATGAGTAGATTTGCTCAAATCTGATGTAAGTTTACTCAGATCTACATCAAATCCAAATAGATCTACGTCAGATCCAACTAGATCTAAATAAAAAATTGTTGCCGGAATACAAGTCTCTTTTTACATCTGTCTCTTTCTTTCGATCTCTCAATTTTTTACTTTTTATGTACTATTATTTTCCTATTATAATGGAGAAATTTTCAAGTTTCGAACAAATTGTTTTCGAGTTTTAATTACAAGCAGTAAAAACTGTAAAATTTTACAGTTTCAGTTTTTTTAGTGTTGAAATGAATCATTCTTTAAAATTATAAAATTTTGCAATTTTATAACTTTCTTTAGAATTATAAAATTTTATATTTTCATAACATGTTTTTCAGTTTGATTAATAAGGATAAATACTTAATAAAATCATACTTTGAAACAGTAACATTTTACAATTTCAAAACTTGCTTTTCTGTTTGATCAGTATTGGAGATTAATTGCTTAAACCTTATAAAAATTGAAAATAACATACATTTTTTTTTTTCTTAATGTTGCTGTTTGTTGTTCTTACGTTTTTTTTTCTTCTTTTACTTTATCAATATTTAACATATTTTGTTATGTTTTTCACTCTAATTTCTCAATTTATTATTTTTTTGGCAAAATTCTAGACATTCTAGTGAGTTTCTGGCGATATTCTTGATGTTCAGTGAACGTTCTATACATTCCGGAAATATCCGGTGACATTCAGAACACTTCGATGATACTGTAGTGAATTTCTGGTGACATTCGGCTACTTTGCGGTGATATTGAACATTCCAGCGAGTCTTTGGTGATTGTCTGACTGAAGTCCAGCAGTGGTGAGATGTAGCAGTGTTTTTTTAAAAAAAAAAAAGAAAAATGGATTTTTTTGGTGACAATTAGAAATATTTAGGATTAATTGGTGCAAACGTTTTGTTTTGGGACTAGTTGGATTTTGACATTTGTGTATGAGATTTATCAATAAATTTAATAAATAAATAAATTAATAAAATTGTGTTTGAATCTCAAAAGAGATAGATTGACAGATCAAAAAAAATCTCAAAAGAGATAGATCGATTGTTAAATGTTTTATTTTTCATTTTCTTTTAAAGTTGGGCAATTATTCTATAATTTTATAATATCATATGATATTATTTGCATAATATTTAAATCTAATCAGTTAACGAAAACATTTAGGAATTAAATATGTTTAACTCATTTCACTAGTCTTGAAACACTATGTGATGTTATTACTCAACTTTCTAAACTACTTCAAAGATTTTGACTGATCATATGCGGAGGAAAAACAATAATTGGCAATCCCAAGCATTCTTGCTAGCAAAAAAAGAGGTGTGCCCATTTCATTTTTGTTAAGGAGAATTACGTATAATTTTAATAGGTGAATTATTCAATAGTTTTTATGATAATTAATAATAAATTTCATCAAAATTTATTTAAAAAAGTCATTAATTATTAATTTTTAGTGACAGTTTAAAAATTGTAACAAAAAATGTTATTAAGTAAAAGTTTTAGCGACAGTTTAAAAAAATGTCACTAATTTTCAACTTTCAATGACAGTTTTAAAAATTCGTTTCAGAAAAATGATACTAATTGTAAATTTTATTGACAATTTATAAAAATTATGAAAAAAAGTCACTAATGGCTAATTTTTAGCGACATATATAAAAAATCGTCACACAAAATTATTTTAGCGATAATTTTACTAGAATTTATTTTTAATAGGACTTGATGAAAATTAAGTCCAACTATTAAGATCTATTCGTTATTTATTTATTTATTTGTGTGTTATGTATGAATTATTGAAGTGAAGAGTGCTTTGACTTCTTTCTATCAATATAACAATTCTTGATGCATTTGTGCTAGGGGCATTAATTTGACAATAATGTAAACAAACAAACAAAAAATAAATAAATAAATTGCTTGGAGAAGGGGAAGATAATCAGTTTGACAGGCTTGTCGTGGGGTGGAAGTGTCTTGGTGAGCAAGTAGGTCAACATCGTTTTTATTATTATGTTATATGGTTCAGAATTTTTGTAAATGATAGGTTTTTTCATCTCTTGGTCTCTTATCTTGCACAGCCAAGACGAACCTTTTTTCTATCTTCTTCCAATTCTCAGTAAGTAACCGTTGATTCATTCATTCTCTCTCTATATTAGTGGGATCATAAATTTTCTGCTTTTGGGTTTATTATTAGATAAGATATGGTAATGAGATATAAAATTTAATGTGTTTCAGATTTGTTTAAGATGAATTTTTAAAAACAAAAATAATAATTTCTTTCTCTAATTGTGTTATTTATTTTCGAGTTATGTTAGGAATCTCAAATAATCTACTAAATTGCCTACCAAATCTGGGTGTGAGACCTACACACATGTGAGTTTGTATGAGTCCCACACCCTGAAAGGTTTGATAAACAATTTGATAAATTATTTAGGGTCTGTACGGGAAAGAAATACACCTTCTCGTATAATCCTGTTGATCAAGTCTGCGTTCCTCAGTACGTCGTCGTTCCACCACCTGAAAGCACAAACGTGAGCTGGCCGGCGGGGGTGTGCCGGAAACCTCTCCGATGCCTAAGTCAGTAAGCAAGACAAGAAGGCAAAAGCTCTGTGTATTCAGGAAGCAAAATTGTGTTACCTCTCCAAAGGTGATATTGGTGAGCTTATATAAGTTACATGCCGATCTGGTAGGACTCTAACTTCTCCATGCGAAGAGTCCTCCCAGGACTCTTATTCCTCCATGTGTAGAGTCCTTCTAGAATTACTCCTCCTTGCGTAGAGTCCTTCTAGGATTACTCCTTCTGGAATCTTCCAACACCCCCCTCACTGCATAAGCCAAGTGAGATGGCTTTACTACGGCCGAACTCCATTACAACCGAAGTAACCTATAGTCCGGACTTCGCTTTTACTCCTCTTACCTCGGTTTCTCATGCGCAACCGAGCTAACCATAAGAGAGCTTAACCGGACTAGGGTGCGACCAACCGGACTACGGTCCGAACCGGTGTCGAATCGACCGCCTAGCATGCAAGAACCGACATGTCTCTACGACGGGTCTACCAACTTCAACCGGACTATCTCGCCGCAAATCAAGTACTCGCTTGGCGACCGAACTACACATACTTTCCCTTTCTTAGTGGGTATCTCCCAATCTTGAACCTAGATCGGCCCAACACCTAGCTCGGCCCAATTTATGAATATAAATTACCCTCTCAATTGCCCCTTAATTCCATCTGCGAAGCATGATAGGGATTACCCATGTAACAACCGAGATTCAGTTCTAACATCTCCAGCCGAGCTAATAAATCCGTTAGCTACTCCAACCGAGCTAAAACCTTTCGAGCCTTTTCCAACCGAGCTAACAACTGCTTAGCCTCTCCAGCCGAGCTAAAAAACCCCCAAGCCTTTCCAGCCGAGCTAAGACATACTTAACCTATCCAGCCGAGCTAAGCTGGGGCCGTACTGCGCACGTCCGGTCAATACGTCTCTTCACTCTTCAGAAACTGAATCGATTGTCCTTCCCAGACACGTGGCAACCCCTGATTGGCTCTCTACAGCTGTCGCGCCGTCCTCGTGTTTCGCAAAAATTTGAACAGTTCCCTCCTAAAACAGCTTTTACACCAAACCAACCCTTCCATGCTATTCTACTCTGCACTGTTCATCTCCTCTCTCACTCTCCTCTGAGCTCTGTTCATTCTTCCTGCCCCTGAGCTCGTGCCTTTGTTTGCTATCTGCATCACTCCTTCAGCTCGTCTCCTCTTCCTTTTGGTAAGTTCATGAATCTGCTTTCATTTGTCTGTTTCTTACTTTCATGTAAGTTCATAGCTGTTTACGTTGTGTGTTTTTACAAAACATTTTGTTTTTCTTCAACTGCACATGCATTTCCTGAAGAACTCCATAAGAACACTCTGAACACACGAATTCACCTTGTAGGACACTTTTCCGATCTCTTCACACACTACAACCGAACTAGAAAACTGTTCTGCTGCCCAGGTAAACTGAAACCGAACTAGCACTTGCAACCC
This sequence comes from Camellia lanceoleosa, assembly GCA_025200525.1. Lineage (NCBI taxonomy): Eukaryota > Viridiplantae > Streptophyta > Magnoliopsida > Ericales > Theaceae > Camellia > Camellia lanceoleosa. The sequence continues at coordinate 128,063,235 of CM045764.1, read as the reverse complement.
ACAACAGTAGTTTCAATAAGTTGCCACTTGATTCACCTTAGCCAAAATAAAAACTGATTTAAGATAGGTATTTCGACCAGCATCAACTAGGCCTCTCGACGAGCTAAGTCTCGGGCTAAGCCATCCTTTTGAGTTTCTAAACCGAACTCAGAAAGATGCCCCTCGAGGCCTAACCGTGGTAAGAAAACCATAGGTGCAACCGAGATAACCACAAACCTCTCACAAGCCGATGTAGATAGCTTAGCACCTCAGAGAGCCAAGTAAAACCAACCTTTTCTTGCTTTTATTTTTGTAGCACGGTCTTTGATCCGTGCTTGACACTTGCTTTTTCCACTTTGCGCAGACTTAGGCGTCCAGCACTCCCTCTGTAAGGCCCAAGGACTACTGAAAGCACGCTCCTTCAACCGAGATAAATTATTTCATAACTTTATAAAATAAATGGGGAAATATAGAGTCCTTGTAGAAACCCCAGAGGCCTTCATGACTTTAGGAGGGACCACCAAATCCCACCGATGTAAATATCGTTTTGGCGAAAAAAGGATATAGACCCTTGGGGAAAAAGAAGGTTTTGTCCTTTCACCTCCAATCAATCATAGAAACCGACTAAGATTCCTATCCGGCCCTTTATATGTGAATTCTTGAGACAAACCAGACTATGCCCCACCCAAATTGTCCACCAATACGCATCAATAATCATGGGCATAGCCCTAAACCAACAATGCGGACTAAACCTTGGCATGGCCGAAATGCTACACCAGTACACAATTGGATCGAAAAACGGAGGCTGGTGTTATTACCTTAGAATACGCCGAGACCGAGAAAAAATAATCAAACATACAGGATAAAGACTTGAACGACGATTTATTTCTTTTGGGTTTCGAAATTTTGAAGACTTCAAGCGAATCGGTGAAGAATAAATTGGAAACAAGGCGGCCGGTACAAAGACTTGGTTTCCATTCCTCCTTTCCTTTTGAAATGAATCTCATCTTGAACAGGACTAACACTTGTTCTCTTTTTGCAGATTTAGCTTTCCTTCACTCCCAAGACGCACCCCAATCTAGGCGTTCTCACGCAAGATCAAGTGTTCAAGAAAGGAGTTGGGGTAAACTCGACTTTGAACCGACCTACCGCTACTCAGGTCACCGGCGAGGGTGACCGACTTCCTCCTCGAGGACCAACCCGAACCGACCCAACCTTGCAGAAATCGTGCTAGTGCCCTAATACCGAACAAGGGATGGCCAAGAGAAGCAGACTGCGGGCTATGCTCACCGAAACAACCCCAACCGAGGTACCACAGACCGGCCAATCAACCGAAGCCGTAGTGGCTCTTCCATCCCAAAGAACCTTCGCTTCCCGAAACAAGCGTGCGACTATCCAAACCGCCACAACTTGTTGACGATGAGAATGCTCCACCAAACCCACCAAAGAATCATGCAACCGAACCCCAGTGAGTCATCACACGGTCTGAAACCCTCGGACTCCACCCTAGTCTTCAACAACCGGCTATCAATGAGGGCGACTCGTTGTCTCGGACAAGGATCACCTTCGCCTTCAATTTGGCCAGGTGTGCCTTCCAAAAGACATGGAGCACCATGCCAAGAAGCTCAACACCGAGGTAAAGTCACTCCGTCCGCTCAAGTCCATGATCGTGGTAAGCAATCGCCTTTCGCTCTCTAAAATTTGTCCAACTTTCGGTCAATCAACTAAAAACTTTCCATACTCATGCGAGGCTCTTGAGAAACCACGCTTGCACACCGGCAAGTGATGGAACCAGAAGACCGCCGGAGTGCCATGAAAAGACGCAGTGGCTGTGGCAACCGAACTAACACAGGCCCAGAACAAGGCGGCCGAACTGGAGGCCGAGGTATCACGTCTCACCGGACTGGTTACCTCGGCTGAAGGTGATAAACAAAAGGCCGTGACCGAGGTAAAAGACTATTACCGTGGAGATGGCCCATTAGAAACAAAGAACAACGCCAAGTAAAACCAACCGGCCAAGTAAAAAGGCCAAAAGCAAGGCTTCAAGGAAGTCAAGACGATCTGACCTTCAATGTGGCGCGAAAGGACCTCTTTAAGTGCGGTTGGCGGAGCGCGGTGGAGAAGCTTCGGTTGTACTCGACACGACGCCATAACGCTCCACCGCATTTCTATTCCGACCTCGCTTAAACAATATGCGACGATCTTCAAAAAGCCTTCCTAGAAGGGTGCGGTGATGAAGAAGAGGATGAAGATGATGAAGATGATGAGGGAGCCATCTCGACTCGGTCAACACCGCCAAAGCAATGAAGAAGCTCGGTTGGAGCCAACAAAGGATTTAACTGACGAGATACCGGTGACACCACGGTCCAAACCGGCTCCTCAAACCGGTCTCGTTTCTTTGAAGCCGGCGGAGCTTGACCTTGAACTAGATGCACTCCTAGGATGACTGCTTGTATTTTTCCTTCTTTTAATCTGAACCTGTAACCGGGCTTCGGCCCCACAATTGTACTTCCTTTGCTTGTTTCAATGAAAATTATCAACTCTTATTCCGGTTCTCTACTTGCATGCTTGAGTTTGTAGTGAGTTTTTTCATGAAACTAATTTGTGCAACTGTGATCTCGGTTAGCTGTCTAACTTGCTAGCCAACCACTCTTCAGCCGATATAACGTACTTCGGCTGAAGAGTACAAAGAGTTGGTTTAATCCAGCCAACCACTCTTTAGCCGATATAACTTACTTCGGCTGAAGAGTACAAAGAGTTGGTTTAATCCAGCCAACCACTCTTTAGCCGATATAACTTACTTCGGCTGAAGAGTACAAAGTGTTGGTTTAATCGAACCACTCTTCACCGATATAACTTACTTGGTGAAGAGTACAAAGAGTTGGTTTAATCGAACCACTCTTCACCGATATAACTTACTTGATTTGAAGAGTACAAAGAGTTGGTTTAATCGATAACCACTCTTGACCATACACTTACTTGGTCAAGAGTACAAAGAGTCGGTTAATCCAGCCAACTACTCTTCAGCCATACACTTACTTCGGCTGAAGAGTACAAAGAGTTGGTTTAATCCAGCCAACCACTCTTCAGCCATACACTTACTTCGGCTGAAGAGTACAAAGAGTTGGTTTAATCCAGCCAACCACTCTTCAGCCATACACTTACTTCGGCTGAAGAGTACAAAGAGTTGGTTTAATCCAGCCAACCACTCTTCAGCCATACACTTACTTTGGCTGAAGAGTACAAAGAGTTGGTTTAATCCAGCCAACCTCTATGGAGCCATTCCCATACTTTGGCTAAGTGTTGGTTTAATCCAGCCAACCTCTAAGTTGGTTTTTCCGGCCAACTTAGAATAAAAGTTTTGGTTATTCCGACCAAACGGCCTGCAGCCTGGATCCGTATCCTGGGCTTAGGAAAGGTTGATAGTTGGGTATTCCGGCCAACTATGTTTACAATGCTATTAACTTACTAAAGCTACTTTCCACGAAAAAACAAATATACCGAAAAGAATCGACTTGTTTTTATTGAGGAGGGAAAAAATTACACATACTTAAAAAGAAAAAAGCTAAAAATAAAATAACTTGAGATTGGCAGTGTTCCATGGCCTAGGAATTGCTTTGCCGTCCCCATCTTCCAAGTGGTATGCCCCTTTGCCTGCTAATCCGACCACTTTGTAAGGACCTTCCCAGTTTGGCCCTAACTTGCCATCTCCTGGGACCAATGTGTTTCCCATCACTTTGCGAAGTACCCAATCGCCGAGTTTGAACTGTCTTGGGTGTACTGTTTTGTTGTATTTTCTTGACAACTCTTGCTGATAGGAGGCGATGTGTACTAGCGCCTTTTCTCTTCTTTCTTCTGCCAAGTCGAGTTCCAATGCAATTGCTTCCCCATTTAGGTCTGGATCAAAGTTTTTCGCTCGAATTGTAGGAAGACCGACTTCTAAGGGATGATGCTTCCATGCCATATGCTAAGGAGAATGGTGTTTCTCCTGTTGATCGTCGAGGTGTGGTGCGGTAAGCCCATAAAACATGTGGGAGCTCTTCGGCCCACTTGCCTTTGGCTTTCTCCAACCTTTTCTTCAGTCCATCCAACAATACCTTGTTCAAGCTTCGCTTGTCCATTTGCTTGGGGATATCTTTGGTGTGGAGTTGTAGAACTCTATCTTGTACTCTTCACAAAAGCTTCGAAAATTCGCCCATCAAACCGGGTGCCGTTATGCAAATCGTGCTTTTGGTATGCCAAAGCGAGTAATGATGTACTGCCAAACAAACTCCTTCACAACTTTTTCCTTGATTGATGCTAAGGCTTCTGCTTCCACCCACTTTGTGAAGTAGTCTGTTCATGAAGAAAGAACTTCTGTTACTGGGAAGCGGTCCTACTATGTCCAAGCCCCACATTGCGAAAGGCCATGGACTAGTGAGAGGTAGGAGTTCTCTTGCGGGTTGGTGAATTTGATCATAAACTTCTGACACTTTTCGCACTTTTTGACGTACTTCTCTGAATCCGCTTGCATGTAGGGCCACCAATATCCTTGTGAAATAGCTCTGTATGTCAATGACCTTCCTCCTTGATGGGTGGCACAAACCCCTTCGTGTATTTCAAACAAGAATGCTTCTACCTTCTTTGGGGTGGACACATTTTAAATAAGGTCTGAGCGACTTCTTGTATAATGCCAAGGATGGAGAGAGCCAAAATCGTTGCGACTTGGCTCGATTCATTGGCTTCTTTCTTATCTTACGGTAGAATGCCGTCTTTCAGAACGATATGATGGGATCCATCCAAGAAGGACCTAACTCCGCACAACATACCTCTTGACCACGGGTCTTCAATACTTGGTGCAGGCGGATAGTCGATCAATAGTGGATGAGGATGGAGGTATCGCCATTGAGGCGAAGCTCGCAAGTTAAATGCTCTCTGCTTCTCCTCCTCGCTAATCTGTTCAATTCGGCGACTTCAAACTTCTTGATCTCTGTCGACTAAGTCTTGGTACTTAGCCATTCTATCATCCTTTGCTTCATAATCGCCGAAATTTGATTCACCACCAAGCGAGTCAGTAAACCATTAATTGATGGCCTTCATGTATCTTTGTGACTTGAGCCACTGCAAGCGCCGTACTCCGCCGTTGTTCGTATTTGGGAAGCCAAGGTTGATCGCTGCTCCACTACCAAGCCGTCTGGAGAGATGAGGACTATGCCAAGTCTGCTCCATGTCGATTAGGCGCCATCCACAAAGAGTTTCCACATCTCCCCAACGAACAACTTCCAACAGTGGAGGGTCGGTCGATGCCTTGGAGTCTTCCAGTTGCTAATGTCTTCTTGAGTCCATAATCGCACCGCCTTTGTCTTCGGCTGGCCCAAGTCATTAGTTGCTAGTGAATTTTGACTTGGTGTGGTAAGGTTGGCCTCTTCGCCTTTCTTTATCCCGGGTTCGCTGGCGCCGACCGAGTAGCTTTGTACTAGGGTTGCACTATTCCTGGCCACAAACTCCATCCCTAGGTTGGTTGTATCACCAGTCAATTGGGCAAACTTGGTGGCTTCAGAGTGAACTCGCGATTTAAGTCCGCCAAAGATTGGGCTTTTATGCGGTTACGGGTTGGAACTTCACGTCATATTGTCCCAACTCCACCGCCCACTTCAAAACTTCGCCAAAAAGTTGGCCCTCTCAAACAGAGCTTTCAAAGGAAAAGCGTGAGGACGACAATGGTGTGGGCGTGAAAGTAGTGCGCCAATTTCTGGATGCCATCATTAAGGCGATGCTAACTTCTCCAGAGGCAAGTATCTTGCTTGGCTCCTAGCAATGTCTTGCCGACATAGAAGATAGGTAGGTGTTGGATTCTTGCCGAACCAACACCGCACTTATCTTTGGGAGGCGCCAAATAGAGGAGGAGTTCTTCCCTGTATGGGGTAACAAGTAATGGTGGCGAAGACATGTACTCCTTCAGACTTTCCAGAGCTTTGTCGCATTCTTCGTCCCCACTCAAACTTAGCTTTTAATGACCGAAGAATGGACGCTAATCTGTTCAAGACCGATCGATGAATCGGTTAAGTTGCCGCCATGCCGGTGAGATGTCAGATTTCTTTCACCGAGTTAGGTCTCTAACTCTGAATTGCTTTGATCGAGAAGGATCCGCTCTATACCTCGATTGGTTACCAAGAAGCCTAAGAATTTGCCTGATCCTACTCCGAAAGCACACTTCGACGCGTTGAGGCGTAACTTATGCTTTTTCAGGATCTCAAACATCTCACTTAGGTCCTTGAGATGGTCACTCTCACTCTTGCTCTTGACCACCATATCATCGATGTAAGCCTCCATTGTTTTGCCTAACAATGGTTCAAACATCTTGGTGACCATTCTCTGGAATGTCGCCCCTGCGTTCTTCAGGCCAAAGGGCATGACCTTATAACAGTATAGTCCTCTTGGAGTGGTGAAGGATGTGACCTCTGGTGCGCTCATGCATTGCGATCTGGTGGTAGCCTTCAGATGCGTCGAGGAAGCTTAACTTCTTTGTGACCAAATTGTCAGGTCGACCAATTGATCTATCCTGGCAAGGAAGCTATCCTTGGGGCATGCTTTGTTGAGTTTATAGTCGACGCAGACGCCACTTCCCATTCTTTTTCGCACCACAACCGTGTTGGAAATCCACAGTAGTGCACCTCTAATTGCTCCTCGCCTCCAACAAGTTTCCCACTTCTTCGCTACTATTTCGGCGTGGTGGAGGCCGTCTGAGTGCGTTGAATGACCGGTCCGCGAAGGGTGGACGTTGAGTTGGTGGCGATGAAGTTGGGGTCAATGCGGCATGTCGTATGGAGTCGGCGAACACTTCTATGTTGGAAGTTAAAAACTCCAAGACCTCTAACCTCTCGATTGCTGAACGACGAGCCAAGCAAGAAGAACTTATCCGGTTCTTCTCGTCTATTCGACCTCCACCAAGTCCTCCATCGCTTTTGATCACCGCTTTGCCAACATCCGCGAATAGTTCATTACTCCGGTTCTTCAACCGAATGAACATATCCTTTGGCAGCGGCTACCATTCGCTATGCAAACCTTCGCTGACATTATCTGGTCCCCATAAACTTCTTCTATTACTCCAGTGTCGTTGGGGAACCTCATCACTTGGTGGTAAGAGGATGCCACCGAGCGCATGGCGTGCAGCCATGTTCTGCCTAAGATAATGTTGTAGGTGGAGGGGACCTTCAGCACCCAGAACTCTACTTGCTTCGTTACACTTCCCGCCCTGACTGGAAGGATGATTTTGCCGACTGGCCACTCTGGGCTTTGCGAGCGAGAAGGATGAGGGCTGCTATTCCTCCTTCGTCCCCTCGCATCCCTCCTGGAATTCTGCCTTTGTGGTTCCAGGCTCGCCATGGGAGGGACCAAAGGAAGGCCTTCGCTTTGCCCCCTTTCGGGTCACCACAACAAATGGATGAGGTAGTTCTTCATTGTTCGCCATTGATGTTTAAGAGAAAGCTTGATCAAGAGGTTGTTCTTATGCATTTTCCCACAGACGGCGCCAATTGTACGGAAAGAAATACACCTTCTCGTATAATCCTGTTGATCAAGTCTGCTCTCAAGACGTCGTCGTTCCACCACCGAAAGCACAAACGTGAGCCGGGCGGGGTGTGCCGGAAACCTCCGATGCCTAAGTCAAGAAGCAAGACAAGAAGGCAAAAGCTCTGTATTCAGAAGCAAAATTGTGTTACCTCTCCAAAGGTGATATTGGTGAGCTTATATAATTCTGTGGCTACACGATCTGGTAGGACTCTAACTTCTCCATGCGAAGAGTCCTCCAGACTCTTATTCCTCCATGTGTAGAGTCCTTCTAGAATTACTCCTCATGAGAGTCCTTCTAGGATTACTCCTTCAGAATCTTCCAACACCCTCACTGCATAAGCCAAGTGAGATGGCTTTACTACGGCGAACTCCATTACAACCGAAGTAACCTATAGTCAGGACTTCGCTTTTTCCTCTTACCTCGGTTTCTCATGCACAACCGAGCTAACCATAAGAGAGCTTAACCGACTAGGGTGCGACCCAACCGACTACCGGGTCCGAACCGGTGTCGAATCACGACCGCCTAGCATGCAAGAACCGACATGTCTACGACGGTCTACCAACTTCAACCGGACTATCTCGGCACTTGCCGCAACCGAAGTACTCGTTTGGCGACCGAACTACACATACTTTCCCTTTCTTAGTGGGTATCTCCCAATCTTGAACCTAGATCGGCCCAACACCTAGCTCGGCCCAATTTATGAATATAAATTACCCTCTCAGGGTCTATAGCATTCCCTTTTATTTTCTCATTATGGACTATTTATTATTGTAAGACTTGAGTTTTTTCTTTCTGCTTATTATTAGTAGTTAGATTATTAGACTATAGTTATTCAATTAGATATAATTCTTATTTTGCGTGGTTATCACTACACTTAAAATAATTTAGATCACACATTAATTTTTACGCGTATATATTTGTAATTTTTGTGCATGTAGCTCATTAATGTTTATTGTATAATATTTTTCAATTTCCATTGACCAATCTCAATAATAAATATTGATTGAATATTTACAGTCAATACCCAAATATTGAACTTCTTATCTTTTTGTCTTATTGAAAAGCTCAATGATGAAGAACAACAACGCAGATCCTCTTAACACTTTTTCTCAGAATTGGATGCAGATGAATATGGAGGTGTTGGAAGCTGATTTCATGCAAATGGCATTGAAGGAAGAAATTGAAGCCCAGAACAATTGTTTGGATGATGAGAAAGAATTTGGGCCTCTATCAAGTTCAAGAGATGATCATCATTTAATACAAGTAAACTTCACAAAGGATATTCATGATACTGAGAAGCTAATGCAGAAGAAAAATGAAGCTTATTCTCAAATTGCTAAAAAATTACTAAAAAGGACGGTATGCTAACCTGATAGCTTTTATCATTTTTACTTTTATTTATAAGTTTAGAGAGAGTTGGTCTATTGGATGAGTCGCATTCTTATTGAGCAACTAGTATGATGTCTGAGTTTGAATCTTATCATTGTGCCATACGGTTTTTCTTTATCTTTTTCTTCTCCTATTGATCATATAATTTCTCATTTCATACTAGTCCATATATAATGAAATTATGTAGTTATGATTATAGAATCAATATGTTGTGGGATAATATGAATTTGATCATCCTAAGTGGACAACCACTTTTAAAAACTCATTATAGGCTTTACAAAATAATCATATCATTATCTTTTGAGAATGAGATTTTCCAAGCTATATGTAGCTGTCATGGACGTAAGGCTCTTGCCTCATATGGTTTTAACTTCAACTTTATCAACCAAAAAAAAAAAAAAAGGAATTTGATTAAGGATGATGACTGAAACATAATTAATTAGTTGTCAAAATGGTTTCTAACCTTTTATCTTTTTGAACTACCAAACAAAGGATTGGAACCTTGTAATTTTAGAATTACGACATCTATATAGGAACTCTTTCAAATATCCTATATCATCGAGTAATGAAATGGAGACTTTGCAGCAATGTTTGAAGGAATTTGACCTTCAAAGAACCCTAACCCTAGCCGAGAGAGACTCTCGAGAGTTTTAATTAGTAAAACTCACCACGGATACCATGTTATTTCAAAGTTCGAGCACCTACCACTACATTATTCAAATAGTTTTTGGGCATGGGAGAACCAAGTCAAGAATTTGCAAAATTGTCTCTCAGAGCTTCATCATTCGAAGAACCCCATCCGAGTAAGGAGAGCTATTGGAACATACTCTCAAGAGGAACAACTCAATTGCTTTGTAAGTTATTTAAGGCCAAGTATTCCATTATTTTAAAAATGAAACTTATGTATAAGTCTTAATAGATGGATTTATTGTCTAATAGTTCTTATGATAGTTAATGCCACTTTTTCATTAAATACTATTAAAAAAACGTCACTAATTGTTAATTTTCAGCAACAGATGTCACAAAAAATGTCATTAATTATAAGTTTTAAAGACAGTTTTAAAAAAATTGTCATAAAAAGTCACTAATTTTTAACTTTTAACAACAAATCGAAAAATGTCACAAAAAAGTCATTAATTGTAAGTTTTAAAGACAATTTATAAAAATCGTGACAAAAAAAAGTCACTAATCGTCAATTTTTAGCAACATATGCAAAAAATCGTAAAAAAAAAATTATTTTTTGCAATGATTTTATAAAAACTTATGTTCAATAGGACTTGACGAGAACTAAGACCTCTTTTGGGACACTATTTAAAAGCCAGTTTTCAGCTTTTAACCCATTTTAAGTCATATCACCTCTCACATAGCTTACTTACAAAAAAACAAAATAGACTAAAAAAAGTCAAAAAGTCAACTTTTAACCAATTTTCCGAAACACCCTTAACTATTATAACCTATTGGTAGTTTACCTTTTTTAAAAAGATAAATTACAAAAACACCCTTAAAATTTACTTAAAATACAGATTGCTTCTTGTAGTTCTACAAATTACATTACGCTTTTTCAAGTTTTTAATCGCATAATAAATAACTCATTTTATTAATAAATCATGAAGTCAATTAAAAATAAATGACCCCTTTTTTTTTTAATGATATTAAAAATATATTTGACTTAATAATTCAGATAATATTATTGTTATAAAATAGAGTAGTTATAAATTTTATTTTATTTTATTTTTATTAATTTTTTAAAATAAAAAATTTTGATAAGAAAGTATTGTAAGGAGTGGACATGAGCCCGGTAACTAGCTGAGCCCGCTCAAGCTTGCTCATGAGTCATAACATTTGGGATTATGGGTTGGGCGCAAAGGTTGGGCTGGACACACTTTTAGGCTAAGTATAATGTGGACTGGAATTGAGAAGAGTGCTTCAACCACAGCAAATCTCATCTTTAAATTATAGGGAGATTTATGTGTAGATCTTATTTATTATTTAATAGGTCTTATGATAATTAATAATATTTTTCATCAAATACTATTTAAAAAGTTATTAATTATTAATTTTCAGTGAGAGTTTGAAAATTTTATTACAAAAAATGTCACTAATTATAAATTTTAGTGACAATTTAAAAAAATCACCACAAAAAAGTCACTAATTTTTAACTTTCAGTAATAGTTTGAAAGATTCGTCACAGAAAAAAGTCACTAATTGTAAATTTAGTGATAATTTATACATAAAAAAAATCACTAATTGTCAATTTTTAAAGACATACAAAAAAATTGTCACAAAAAATTATTTTTAACGACGATTTTATATGAAATTATTTTTAATAGAACTTGATGAGAATTAAGTCTAACTATTAGGATCTATTAATAGTTTATCCTAAATTTTGTATTATGCAATATATTTTTATAAGTATGTATATTTATATGTATGTTTTATATTGCTTTTAGTTTTTAGAACTATAAATTATGTATTATTAGTTGGGTAAAGAATTAGTTATAAAATTTGAACTACAAGGTTGGAACAACTTAAACGGCACCAAATGATTAAATTAATTATAGTTTTATTTTAAAATATGAAAATAATATTTATATTAAATAATGTCCGGACCATGTGGCAACTTGTGATTTTTTTTTTTAATTTTGAACAAGCTTGGAAATAAAATATAGGCCCAATCTGAGGCCGAGCCGAATTTGAGAAATGATTTCAAGTATTATTATGTAATACAGGCTTGGCCCAAACCCACCCAAGGCGAACTTGAACCCAAGTCCACTGCTAAAATCTAGTTTGTTATATTTGTAATTGAGCTGATTATAAACTAGGAAATTATATTCCAAATCACAGTAATAAAAAAGATTAAGAAAATCATTGGCAATTTTAAGTAAATTTGTTTTGAATTTAAAGAGGAATAATTACAAATAATGTGAAATTATGAATTGCAGGTAAAGAGTTTGAACTATCAGATGCAACACGGCAGTAACAATCTTGCAGAGGAGAAGAAGCTTCTTAGAGAGATAAAACAGAATGAAGCAAAAATGGATAATATTAAACTTAATAATAATAATGTTAATCCAGAAGCTGCACAGATTCGGTACTATTTGGGCTCTAGAAAAGATATTCAGGATCATATTCAAGTAAGATATTTTTGCGAAGGGTTGTTTTATTTTTAAAAGGCTTTACAAAATAACTTAAGGTCAGAAAATAAGTAAGAAACTATTTGAGTATGGAAATTTTATTTTAAAATGCCATGACTTCTATGAAAAACTCTCACTATTTGAGTATAGTATTTTCAATTTGTTTTTTGTTTTTTATGTAGCTTATATGCAATGAATTGAAAAGACTACGGAAGGACGATCAGAAACATACCGCAAAGATTGAACATCAAAAGCGAGAATTAAAAGCTATAGAAAGAGATATTAGTTCTCTGCAGAATAAACTAGTAGATATAAAACGAGAGAAATATGAAGCATATGAATGTATTCTTCAACTCAAAAAGAAGGGTGATGACATGTTATTGTAATTAATATGAAGCATATGTAAGCAATTGTAACTGTTATCTTCAATGATCAACTCGAAATCATCTTGTTCATCATTTGTCAAAAGGCAAATATGACAAAGGCACCTGAAACTTGAAAGACCAAAAAGATGGAGATTGAAAAACTTATAATGTTGGCACACACAATTCAAACATGGCTTAAAACAAGTACCAAACAAGTTCAGACTTTACATTTTTTTTGCTTCTATAAGCAAGTAAATAGCGAATTATGTAGTAATAATCATAGGTCAAGTATGACGCACTATGAAGTATGGGTACTTCGAAAAACATACCGTATCCGTACCGGATATTTACCAGCATATGGTATCTCGTATGGTACTTCTGCATATATATCGGGTACACAAAATACGTATCCAAAATTTTTTTTCTTAATTTTTGGCGAACCTAAACGTACCTAGTGTATACCTAAACTGTACCGTACCTGAGTTGAAACAACATTTTCTTATACTATAGAGACAAAACTCCTTTTACTAGACTTCTTTTTTATTTTTTGTTTTATGCTTAGCATGATTTTAAAAGTAAACTATGATTTGTAAGTTATTTAATATATTGACATTTGATTTTGATTTATATCTTTCCTTTTGGCATTAAATGTTAATTGTAGGTTGGACCTTAACAAATTAAACCATTTAATTAATTTTTGCATTATTCTAAATTAAAAATAAATATTTTTTTACAAGTGTACCAAGCCGTACTCGTATTCGTACCTTATTTTTTTTGAATTTTACCGTATCGACATACCTGTACCGTAGTAGTATTAGTACTCGTACCCGTACCTGTGCTTCATAGATAATGCATCTATGTAAACAAGGGTCATAAGTATACAGGCAAGACATATCACCCCAAAATATGAATTTAGGAATGCATCCTCAATAATGAAAAATTAGAAACATGTAAGTGAGAACCAAGTGGCATAGAACACGGACGTGGTTGCAATAAAAAATTTCAAGGGCAACGAAATGTGAAAATCGTTGCTAACAAAAAAAACATGACAATTGCACTAAAAGTTGGGTTCCCAAACCCAATAAAGAAGCAACCGGACTTCCTCCAATGTAAGACATGAACAACTGCAAATCCCGTTGTCCATTTATTGCTTTTGTGAAAAAAAATTGGTAGGTGTACGGGAAAGAAATACACCTTCTCGTATAATCCTGTTGACCAAGTCTTCGTTCCTCTGTACGATGTCGTTCCACCACCTGAAAATATCAACGTGAGCTAGCCGGCGGGTGTGTGCCGGAAACCTCTCCGATGCCTAAGTCAGTAAGCAAGACAAGAAGGCAAAAGCTCAATGTATTCAGGGAGAAAAATTGTGTTACCTCTCCAAAGGTGTTATTGATGAGCTTATATAGATTTCATGTGGCACAATCCTGGTAGGATTCTTACTCCTTCAAGTGTAGAGTCCTTCTAGGATTACTCCTCCTTGCATAGAGTCCTCCTAGAACTCATACTCTTGGAAGATAATGCTTATCCTCCAACACCCTCCTCACTGCTTAAACCAAGTGAGATGGTCCCTCTACAGCCGAACTCCCACTGACCGGAGTAACAACTACTTCGGTCCTTACTTCTATCCCTTACCTCGGCGTACCCATGCTAAGGCCGAGCTAAACATAAGGGAGTCGTCGAAAGACATTCTGAGTCAAAGTTCACCTCGGTTTAACACATGTTACGACCGAAGTAACCAAGCATCTACAGCCGAACTCTTATTAGTTCGGCTCTCCATTCCTTCACTTCTACTCCGGTTTCGTACGTCAAGACCGGACTAATAAGAAACCGAGCTACACCACTCAAGCCTATAAACCGGGCTACCGCAACACTTCACTGACGACAAGCTTCAATTTCACTTGGGCTTACTTCGGCCCAACCACCAGCTCGGCCCAATTCAGTATAAATTGCCCTCTCAATTGCCCCTTAATTCCATCTGCAAAGCATGATTGGGATTACCTGTCTACCAACCGGGCTAGTCTTAACCTTTCCAGCCGAGCTAAAACACCCATTAGCCTCTCCAGCCGAGCTAAGACCCTTTAATTTTTCCAACCGAGCTAAACTTTGGCCGTACTGTACACGTCCGGTCAAAACGTCTCTTCAGTCTGCAGAAACTGAATCGATTGTCCTTCCAATGACACGTGGCAAACCCTGATTGGCCACCCCCAGCTGTAACGCCGTCCTTGTGTTTCACGCTTTTTGAATACTTCCCTCCAAAAACACCTTTTACCCAAAACCAACCCTTCATTTCAGAATCACTTCTCACCCTGTTCATCTCCTCTCTCTCTGCTGCCTCTGAAGCTCGTGCCTCCCTTTGCTGCTGCTCCAATCCTCCAGTTTACCTCCTCTTCTTCCTGGTAAGTGCACGAATCCATTCTTGTTTTTCTGTTTTCACTTCAATCCATGGTAGTCTACGCTGTGTGTTTTTACAAAACACTTTGTTTTTCTTCCTCCATATCTGTATTTTTTAAAGAACTTCTCAAGAACATCAGTGAACACCTTGACTCGGTCAAGAGAACACCTTTGATCTCTATACACGCTTCAACCGACCAGAAACTGTCTTTATCATATGAGAACCTAGGCAAACCGAACTAGAACTTATGCGTGCCTTAATAATCTTCATAGGTTTCCGTTGACATACCTCAACCGAAATAACATCACACTTGAACTAGGAATTACGGCACTCGATCGAGCTAAGCCTTGAGGCTAAACCGACTTTCTAAGTTCCTAAACCGAACTTCAGCGCCTTAAGCCTAACGGAATGAGAAACACCGCAGATGAAACCGAAATAGGAAACACTTTGAGCGAAATATAGAGAACCCTCTGAAACCAAGTAGTTTCCATAACACCTGTCAAGCGAAATAAGACCAGACTTTTTCTTGCTTTGTTTTTGTAGCACGGTCCTCGATCTGTGCTTAACAGCTTGTCTTTTCACTTTGCAGACTTAGGTTGCCAGGCACGGCATTGCGCTCGGTAGAACATTGAACACATTCTTTTCAACAAGTAACTTATTTATAACTTATACAATAAAATGGGGAAGTATAGGTGTCTAGTAGAAACCCGGAGGCTGCATGACTTTAGGAAGGACTACCAAATCCCAGCCGATGCAAATCTCATACTAGCCGAACGAGACATAGACCCTTGGGACAATGAAGGCTTTGTCCCCTTTACCATTCAATCCATAGTAGAGACCGGACTCGATTCGATCCGACCCCTTATATGTGAATTTTAAGACAAACCGGACTATGCCCCACACGCGTCCACCAATACATAGAATAATAATGGGTATAGCCGCCTTAAACCAACAAACCGGTCTCAACCTCGGTTTAGCCGAAATACTACACCAATACTCAATAGGCTCAAAGAATGATGGCTGGTGTTATTACCTTAGAATACGCCGAGGTCGAGAAAAAATAATAAAACACACACCGGACAAGGACTTGAACGATGATGACTTCTTCTGGGTTTCTGGAAATTTTGAAGACTTTCAGGCCCAGATCCCTGGTCGAAGAATAAACTGGAAGAAAGGAGAGCCCGGTATTCATACTTCGGCTGCACTCCTTAATTTTGTTTAACTCGGTTTTCCCTTCTATAACCGAACTAACACTTGATCTATGTTTTGCAGATTTAGCTTTCCTCCATTCCCAGTACGGCCACCCCAACTTAGGAGTTCTCCGCGCCGCACTGCGAGTGAGAGAAAGAAGTTGGGCAAAACTTCTTGACTTTGAGCCGACCTACCGATACTCCGGCCGACGAAAAGCAAGGGTAACAGATTTTCTCCTCGAAGACCCACCAGAACCGGACCCAACCTTGCCAGAGATCGTTCTTGTTCCTCTAACAGCCGAACAAGAGATGGCGAAGAAGAACCGGATGAAGGCCATGCTTACCGCCAGCTCACGAGCCGAAGTTCCACCAACTCAACAAACCAGAGAAACCGTGGTAGCACTTCCCTCACAGCAGCCATCCTCCTCACGCCGAGCTAAGCGGCGCCGGACATCGAGACGAAGCGGCGTTTGGTCGATGAGGTTGACCCCATCCTACCACCGAGCCCCGAACTTCACCTCCAACCGGAACCCTCTGACCGAGCAGTACCAAAGAATAAATGGGCTCCACCCTTCGTCTTCAACAACCGAGATATCGACGAAGATGACTCCGTTGTTGCTGACAAGGATCATCTGCTGGCCTTCAACCTGGCCAGGGGTGTGTATCTTCCCAAAGACATGGAGCACCATAGTAAGCAGCTCAACACCGAGCTGAAGGCCCTCCGGTCATCCACCAAATCCATGATTTTGGTAAAACTCTTTCCTTTGATCAGTCTAATTTTTCCAACTCTTATCTCGGCTAACAAGGAACTCTCCCTTCGCAGGCCATACAAAAGAACACCATTGCACATAAACAAATAATGGAACTTCGCAAAACGACCAGGCACGCAATAAGGGATGCCGAAGCCAGGACGGCCGAGCTGGCCCTATCGAAGCAAAGGTCGGCCGAACTAGAGGCCGAGGTAGCGCGTCTGACCGGACTGGTTGCCTCGGCTGATAGTGACAAACAGCGGGCCGTGACCGAAACGAAAGATAAATACTTGTGGGAGATGGCGGCTCTTGAAACCAAGAAGAACGCCGAAATAACGATTTGGAGAAGAAGGTTGAGGTGCATCCAAAGAAGGATTTAAAGCCGAAGTGGCTACTCTCTGCGGTCTTGAGGCGCCAAAGAATTGTTCTTCAAGTCTTGGTGGCGAAGTGGTGGAAGCTTCGGTTGTGGACGGCAACCGAGGTCTACAATGCTCCGAGTACTTTATTCCGCCATTTGAAGGAATATGCCGACGAGATCCGTAACCAATTTCTTGGTTCATCGATGAGAAGATGATGATGAAGAAGAAGCAATTGAGACTCGGCCCTCCAAGAGCAAACCGGCGAACAATCAATTCGGTTGGATTCAATGGTTGAAAATCGGCGCCCGAACTACAAACCGAGACTCTTCCATTCGCAAATAATGAGCACAAACTGGCATTGGGGGCAGTCTGGAGGCCGAGATAGATGATCTTTTTGATTGAACTTGTACTTTTTCCTTTCTTCTGTTTTGAACTCTGTTGTAACCGGGCTATAGCCTCCCAGTTGTACTCCTTAATTGTTCAATGAAAAATTATCGGCTCTTATTAGGTTTTCACTTGCATGCTTGAGTTTGTAGTGAATTTTTCATGAACTTGTTTGTGCAACTGTGATCTCGGTTAGTGTCTAACTTACTAGCCAACCACTCTTCACCGATATAACTTACTTGGTGAAGAGTACAAAGTTGGTTTAATCGACCAACCACTCTTGACCATGCCCATACTTGGTGAAGAGTACAAAGTGTTGGTTTAATCGACCAACCACTCTTCACCGATATAACTTACTTAATTTGAAGAGTACAAAGAGTTGGTTTAATCGACCAACCACTCTTGGTAGATATAACTTACTTGGTGAAGAGTACAAAGAGTTGGTTTAATCGATAACCACTCTTGACCATGCCCATACTTCTTGAAGAGTACAAAGTCGGTTTAATCGACCAACCACTCTTGAGATATAACTTACTTGGTGAAGAGTACAAAGAGTTGGTTTAATCCGACCAACCACTCTTCACCATGCCCATACTTATTTGAAGAGTACAAAGAGTTGGTTTAATCGACCAACTACTCTTGACCGATATAACTTACTGGTGAAGAGTACAAAGAGTTGGTTTAATCCAGCCAACCACTCTTCAGCCATAAACTTACTTCGGCTGAAGAGTACAAAGAGTTGGTTTAATCCAGCCAACCTCTATGTAGCCGTTCCCATACTTTGGCTAAGTGTTGGTTTAATCCAGCCAACCTCTAAGTAGCCGTTCCCATACTTTGGCTAAGTGTTGGTTTAATCCAGCCAACCTCTAAGTTGGTTTTTCCAGCCAGCTTTGAATAGAATGTTTGGGTTATTCCGACCAAACGTCCTGCAGCCTGGATCCTGATCCTGGGCTTAGGAGGGTTAATAGTTGGTTATTCCGGCCAACTATGTTTACAATACTACTTTCTATGGAAAACAAATATACGGAAAAGAATCGACTTGTTTTATTGAGAAAGTAGAAAATTACACATACTCAAAAAAGAAAAAAGCTAAAAGTAAAATATCTTGAGATTGGCAGTGTTCCATGGCCTAGGAACTGCTTTGCCGTCCTTATCTTCCAAGTGGTATGCCCCTTTGCCCGCTAATCCGACCACTTTGTAAGGACCTTCCCAGTTGGGCCCTAACTTGCCATCTCCTGGGACCAATGTGTTGCCCATAACTTTGCGAAGTACCCAATCGCCGATCTTGAATTGTCTTAGGTGCACTGTTTTGTTGTATTTCCTGGACAATTCTTGCTGGTAGGAGGCAATGTGAACTAATGCCTTGTCTCTTCTTTCTTCTGCCAAGTCAAGTTCCAAGGTGATGGCTTCCCCATTTAGGTCGGGATCAAAGTTTTCGCTCCGAATGGTGGGAAGGCCAACTTCTAATGGGATTACTGCTTCCATGCCATAAGCTAAAGAGAATGGAGTTTAGCAGATTGACCGCCGTGGTGTGGTGCGATAAGCCCATAAAACATGAGGAGCTCCTCCGCCACTTGCCTTTGGCCTTCTCCGACCTTTTCTTTAGTCCATCCAGACTACCTTGTTTGAGGCTTCGCTTGTCCATTTGCTTGGGGATATCTTTGGTGTGGAGTTGTAGAACTCGATCTTATACTCCTCACAAAAGCTTGAATATTACGCCATCAAACCGAAAGTCTTGGTTATGCAAATCAACGCTTTTGGTATGCCAAAGCGAGTAATGATGTTCGCGGACAAACTTCTTCACATCTTTTTCCTTGATTGGCCTTAAGGCTTCGCTTCCACCCACTTTGTGAAGTAGTGCATTCTTAGAAGAAAGAACTTCTGTTGCTGGTCTTTGTTGGGAGTGGTCCCACTATGTCCAAGCCCCACATTGCGAAAGGCCATGGACTAGTGAGAGGTAGGAGTTCTCTTGAGTTGGTGAATTTGATCATAAACTTCTGACACTTTTCGCACTTTTTGACATACTTCTCTGAATCCGCTTGCATGTAGGGCCACCAATACCCTTGTGAAATAGCTCGGTATGCCAATGATCTTCCTCCTTGATGGCTGCCACAAACCCCCTCGTGTATTTTGAACAAGAATGCTTCTACCTTCTTTGGGGTGGACGCATTTTAAGTAAGGTCTGAACGACTTCTTGTATAATGCCAAGGATGGAGAGCCAAAATCGTTATGCGACTTGGCTCTTATTCATTGGCTTCTTTCTTATCTTCTAGTAGAGTGCGTCCTTCAGAACAGTATGATGGGATCCATCCAAGAAGGACCTAACTCCGCACAACATACCTCTTGACCACGGGTCTTCAATACTTGTGCAGGCGGATAGTCGATCAATAGAGGATGTGGGATGGAGGTATCGGCCATTGAGGCGGCTGCTAGTTAAATCTGCTCTACTATTCTCCTCCTCGCCAATTTGTTCTATTCGACGACTTCAAACTTCTTGATCTCCGTCTGACTAAGTCTTGGTACTTAGCCATTCTTTCATCCTTGCTTCATAATCGCCACAATTTGATTTACCACCAACCGTGAGTCCTCAGAGACCATGAGTTCGGTGGCCTTCATGTAGGCGTGACTTGAGTCTGCAAAGTGCTTCGTACTCTGCTTCATTGTTTGATGCTGGGAAGCCAAGGTTGATCGCCTGTTCCACTACTAGGCCGTCTGGAGAGATGAGGACTATGCCAAGTCCTGCTCCATGTCGGTTGGATGCCCCATCCACAAAGAGCTTCCACATCTCCCCAACAAACAACTTCCAGCATGTGGAGGGATCAGATGATGTTGTGGGGTCTGGAATGTCGTTGAGGCTTTCTTTGTGATCCATGGTTGCAGTCTGCCCCTTGTCTTCCGATGGGACCAAGTCATTGGTTGTAGTCGAGTTCTGACTTGGTGTAGCAAGGTCTGCTTTCTCCTTGCATTATCTATTTTGGTCTGCCTCGGGCTCCGGCTGAGTAACCTGGACTAGGGGTTGCGCTATTCCGGCGTCAATCTCCATCCCTAGTTTGGTTGTGTCGGTCGGTCGATTAGCGGAACTTGGTGGCTTCGAGAGTGAACTTCTGCGGTCCAAAGATTGGGCCTTCTTCATGCGGTTCGGGTTGGAACTTCACATCATATTGTCCCAACTCCTTGCCCACTTCAAAATCCGCCCGAAAAAGTTTGCCCTCTCAAACAAAGCTTTTAGTGGAAAGGCGTGAGGACGACAATGGTGTGGGCGTGAAAGTAGTGCGCCAATTTCTGGAGGACATCATTAAGGCGGTGCTAGCTTTTCTAGAGGCAAGTACCTTGTTTGACTCAAAGAATGTCTTCTCGACATAGAAGATAGGTAGATGTTGGATTCATACGCTCGAACCAACACGGCACTTCTGGCGTCTTTGAGGCTGCTAGGTAGAGGAAGAGTTCTTCTCCGTCTTGGGGTGACAAGTAGTGGTGGAGAAGACATGTATTCCTTCAAACTCTCGAGCTCGGTCGCATTCTTCGTCCCACTCAAACTTAGCTTTTAATGACCGAAAGAATGGGCCTTAATGTCTGAAGACCGGCTGATGAATCGGTTAAGTGCTGCTGCCATGCCGGTGAGATGCTGTACTTCTTTTACCGAGTTAGGTCTCTCTAACTCTTGAATTGCTTTGATTTGGGAGGGGTCTGCCTCGATACCCCGATTGGTCACCAGGTAACCCAGAGACTTGCCAGACCCTACACCGGATGCGCACTTAGCACCGTCAAGGCGCAGCTTGTGTTGCCGCAGGCTCTGGAACATCTCATCTAGGTCCCTTAGATGGTCTTCCGCATCCTTGCTTTTGACCACCATGTCGTCGATGTAAGCCTCCATTGTTCTGCCTAACAATGGCTCAAACATCTTGGTAACCATTCTCTGAAACGTCGCCCCTGCGTTCTTTAGGCCAAAGGGCATGACCTTGTAACAATATAGTCCTCTTGGAGTGGTGAAGGACGTTACTTCCTGATCTGGTTCGTGCATGGCTATCTGATGGTAGCCTCTGTATGCGTCAAGGAAGCTAAGCCTGCTGTGTCCTGCTGTTAGGTCCACCAATTGATCTATCCTTGGCAGGGGGAAACTGTCCTTTGGACACGCTTTGTTGACAGTTTTATAGTCGACGCAGACGCGCCACTTCCCATTCTTCTTTGGCACTACTACTGTGTTAGAGATCCACCTGGGGTAGTGCACCTCTCTAATCGCCCCTGCTTCTAACAAGTTACTCACCTCTTCTGCCACTATCTCGACATGGTGGAGTGCCGATCTGCGCGTGCGTTGAATGACCGGTCTAGCAGAAGGGTGGACATTGAGTTGATGGCAAATGAAGTTGGGATCAATACCTGGCATGTCGTATGGGGTCCAGGCGAACACTTCGATGTTGGAGGTCAGAAATTCCAAGACTTCCAATCTCTCGTCTTTGGACAACGACGATCCAAGTAGGAAGAACTTTTAGGGTTCTTCTCATCTATTCGACTTCTACCAAGTCCTCCACTTTTTGATCACCTTTGCCAACATCTGCGAATAGTTCATTACTCTCGGTTCTTCAACCGAATGAACATATCCTTTGGCGTAGCGGCTACCATTCGTTCTTGACGAACCTTTGGACATAATCTGGTCCCCATAAACCTCTTCTATTACTCCGGTGTCGTTGGGGAACCTCATCACTTGGTGGTAGGAGGATGCCACCGAGCGCATGGCGTGCAGCCATGTTCTGCCTAGGATGATGTTGTAGGTGGAGGGAACCTTTAACACCCAGAATTCCACTTGCTTTGTCACACTCCTTGCTCTGACTGGGAGGATGATTTTGCCGACTGGCCACTCTGGCATAGAATTAAATCCAATCAGAGGGGATACGGCGGGGGCTAAGTCCTTGTCTTGCAACTTGAGTTGCTTGAAAGTTTCGTAGTACATGATTTTGCACGAGCTACCTTGGTCAATCAGAATCCGCTTGACGTCAAAATCCTTGACTCGGAGAGTGACAACCAAGGCATCGTTGTGTGGGCAATATATTCTGTCCAAGTCTTTATCCGAAAAGGACATGATGTTTGTGGCTTCTGTCCTCCCCCTTTTGACGACTGGTTGGGCACTTAGCACCTCTCTCAAGTGCTCTGCCTTCTTGATTGAACCTCTGAGCTCGCATACTCGCTCTGGTTCAAAGACGCCATGGATTACGTTGATGGTGCCTTGTGGCGGGGCATCGATCGGCATTCCATTGGGGAGGTTGTGGTCTTGAAATTTGTGCGCCCTCCTTCTATGTATTTATCGGTGGCGGTGCCAACTCTTCGAATCTTTGCCTCAGCGTGCGGTTCTCGATTCGGTGCCCCTTTTCTTTGTGGAAGGTGCATCCGGATCATCATCATAATCCTTCTGGGCCTCGCCTAACTTGGCAGGCCACTTGACGAAAGGCTCGTCTCGAATCTCACTGAGTATACGGTAGATCGGTTTCTTGAACACCGTGGTTATGGCAGTTCGGACTCTTAACCATCTCTTGTCCTGGTCTTCATCATTGTCTCGTCTGCCCTGTCTGTTTTGGTTTCGGCGACCTACCGTATTGACCTTTGCTGAGGTCTTCTTCTCTGGTGTCGCGGTCGCACCAGTTTTTGCCTTGGCACGAGCGCCATCCTCTTCCACCCTGATGTGCTGATGCACTCTCTCCATCAGGGCCTCCATGGTAAGTGGCGGAGTCATAGTGATAGAGTTCTCGATGCATTCCCTGGAAGGCCTCTTTGTCTTCGCAATGGCGAGGTTGGTTAGGCGATCTCAATCTGGTTGAATGTCTCGATGCGATCGTTGTATGATCTCGTGGTCTCCTTGTCGTATGTCGATGGAAACAACGGTCGATCTCCATCGGATTTTTTGTGTTTGTTGAACCGGGTTACAAACGCCTCGCCAATTGCGCCAGGAGGCTATCTTCCGAAGCTTCTCAAACCAAGTTAAGCCTGTGTCGCCGAGGCTTGAAGGGAATAGGATACATCAACGCCTCATTCCGTCGATATCTGCCATAACACAGCGAAAGTGGCTCAAGTGGGTGTAAGGGTCTGTCTTTCCTTCGTACGTCGTGAATTTGGGTTGTAGGAAGCCTGACGGAAGGGGCGCGTTCTCAATCTCGGGGACAAATGGTGAGGTATGCAGCCTCGCCAATGCCTTATCCGCTGGTTCGTATGCCAAGTGCGGCCTTGGCATTCCAACCTCGACGCTTCCATGCGTCCGAGGAGCCAATCGCTGCCAGGCAGGAACCCTGTGGGGATCGCGCGCTCTGGCGTCCTCTTTCCATCGTGCCTTTTCTTCCAACATGGACCTTAGGTCGGACGACCTAGGTAATTCCGTCTGTCTGGACCTCGTATGATGCGTATGTGAGGGCCAATAGGTACTCCCCTCAGTGTATGATCTCTCAGGCCTCGTCCTCTCAGGCCTGGAGTGACAAGTCCTGGAAGATACGGATCGTGTCGCTGTCTGAGGCTTCATCCTCTGGTTGAGAGGTGTAGAATTCCTACCACGACCCTCCGAGTGGCGAGGCGTCTTCTTGTTGCGCCCCTCTCCTGTCGCCACTTCTTTTCCTTTCATCTGGCGCTTCAGAGACTCCATGTCCGCCGCCATCTTACGGATCAGTTCGTCTTGCTCTCTGACGCGATCCTCCAGAATTTGAGGATCAACTCTGCGCCTTTGTCTTTCTGGGCTTTGCGAACGAGAGGGATGAGGGCTGCCATTCCTCCTTCGTCCCCTCGCATCCCTCCTGGAATTCTGCCTTTGTGGCTCCAGGCTCGCCATGGGAGGGACCAAAGGTAGGCCTTCGCGCCTTGCACCTCCTTCTGGAGTTAGTCCGTCAATGGCGGACTGAGGCAGTTCTTCGTTGTTTGCCATTGATGTTCGAGAAAAACTTGATCAAGAGGTTGTTCTTATGCCGCTCTTCCTGAGGCAGCGCCAATTATGCGGAAAGAAATACACCTTCTCGTATAATCACATTGACCAAGTCTTCGTTCCTCCGTGCGATGTCGTTCCACCACTGAAAATATCAACGTGAGCTAGCCGTGGTGTGCCAGGAAACCTCTCCGATGCCTAAGTCAGTAAGCAAGACAAGAAGGCAAAAGCTCAATGTATTCAGGGAGCAAAATTGTGTTACCTCTCCAAAGGTGTTATTGATGAGCTTATATAGATTTCACGTGGCACAATCCTGGTAGGATTCTTACTCCTCCAAGTGTAGAGTCCTTCTAGGATTACTCCTCCTTGCATAGAGTCCTCCTAGAACTCATACTCTTGGAAGATAATGCTTATCGTCCAACACCCTCCTCACTACTTAAACCAAGTGAGATGGTCCCTCTACAGCCGAACTCCCACTGACCGGAGTAACATCTAGTTCGGTCCTTACTTCTATCCCTTACCTCGGTGTACCCATGCTAAGGCCGAGCTAAACATAAGGGAGTCAAGCCGAAAGACATTCTGAGTCAAAGTTCACCTCGGTTTAACACATGTTACGACCGAAGTAACCAAACATCTACAGCCGAACTCTTATTAGTTCGGCTCTCCATTCCTTCACTTCTACTCCGGTTTCGTACGTCAAGACCGGACTAATAAGAGACCGAGCTACACCACTCAAGCCTATAAACCGGGCTACCGCAACACTCCGGCCGACGTACAAGCTTCAATTTCATTTGGGCTTACTTCGGCCCAACCACTAGCTCGGCCCAATTCAGTATAAATTGCCCTCTCAGTAGGGTATGACTGTTTTTCGGTAGTGAACACAGGCAAACCCTTTTTTTGTGTTCCTTTTTTGTATTGTTGAATTTCAATAAACTAGTGTTTTCTGAAAGATGAACAGAAAACTGAAAATAAATATAAATGTTGTTTCTAAAACCTTATTTAATTAAGGCCCCGTTTGGAGAGTGGCTAAATTAATTAATTAGTCAAAAAGTTACTTTTTTAGTCAAAAAGCCAAAAATTCATACCAAAAAGTCAAAGATTCTCTTTTCTCTCTACTTTTTGCACAGCTTTTCGTAATTAGCCAAAAAATCATCCCAAACATACAAGTTTTTTTTACCTACCTTTTTAGCCAATTAGCCAAAAAGTTACTAAATTAGCCTGTTCCCAAACGAGGCCTAAGTTTACATGACCAAAAGTGCTGAAATTTTGTTAATCTAAGTTAAAAGGCATTGGTATCAAGAAACATGTATAACATTGAATTAGTATAATGGAATATAGTCACACACTTATTAGTTGTACAATACAACCACCGACTCAAAAGAAAAATACCAAACTACGTACAGAGACAGACTACAGTTTTTTGCCTCTGGTAGTGAATGAATAACGAATAACATTGTACATGTGATTGAAGATTGGGAGTAATATGTCTATGTAAACAAGGCCCATATAATAACACGAGGAATCCACATAGCCTCCGAAAAATGGTTTCACAAATGCATTCTCAAGAATATATGCTTGGTAACATGCCCTGGTACAGAAGCCCGTTGCATAGAACAATGATGTGGTAGTTATAAGATACTTCAATGGTAACGAAATGAGAAATTCGCTGTTACCAAATCGTAACAATTGCATCGAAAGTTGAGTTCCCAAAGCCAGTAAAATACGTATAGGCTTCCTCCTATGTACAACAGGAACAAGCGTAGATCACTCTCTCCGGAGCTTGCTTGTGTGAAGAAAAAAAAAGACAGGCCATTAGTTTGGTCGAAACCAGCGGGAATAGTTGAAAGTGCTGCGTAGTTGACAGTGTCAATGAGAGTGGTAATAAGCATCATCGAGCCATCATGTCTTTGGCTGATTTCTCGGTTTCTTTTCTCACTGCGCCATGGTTTTCCTCGAATACTTTTATTGTTGTCTTTCCGTTGTTGTTTGGATGATGTAAAAGATGGGGATGAGAGTCATTCTCTATATGCTGTGAAGAAATTGAAGAGAGAGTTAAAAGTAAATAATAGCTACTACTATTATCATTACAGTTCTTCTGGAGTTTATGTCCGGTTCTTTAATTGTTGTTGATGCACTTAAAATTTCTCTAATTATTCAATGCATGTCTACGACTATAAGTATTGCAGGTTAAGAGGTTTGTTTGTGCACTTTTTAAAAGTTAATAATCAGAAAGGAAAAAGAAAGAATGAAAGAGAAAAAAATAAAAAAATAAAAGCACCTATTTTTTTTATTTTATTATTTTTTCCTTCTTGTTGATAGGCTGGTGCACTTCACAAGATAGGCTTTAACGGTCCAGACTTGTATGGGCTTCCAAGAAACACATCGAAAGTCAAATTGATCAAGAGTCTATGAAACGTGCCAGCATCATTCTGCTATGCATCTGGTAAGATTACTTCAATGTGTGTTGGTGAAATATTCAAGTGGCTTAGTAATAAAAATTTGAGAAGAAAATTTAAGGTTTGAGTCTCCCTAAAGTGCCAGAATCATTCTCCTATATATCTGGTGAGATTATTCTAATATGTGCTGGTGAAACATTCAAGTAGCAATAAAGATTTAAAAATAAAATTTAAAGTTTGAGTCATCTTAAGGGATTACTAGAGATTTGTCTGATCATTAACTTCAAATCCTAAGATTAGGCAAGTCAAAATGCACACAAATTAACCCCAATACTCAATTATCTTGGTGATATATTAGATAGTTAAAATTACTTAAAATTCCAATAATAAGATCTCATAAGTCAAATTCATCCAAATTACATTTTGACTTTGCAAATAAGATATTTGCTTTTGTCTTGATGAGGTTGACTACAAAAGTCCAAAGTGGAATGCAGACCACTCATTGATTTTCCATTGGTCCCCTGCAATTATAATTCTTCAGAAGAAGATTTCTTGCTTTCATGCTGGTGCTATGAACTGTGTTAAAGATAATCCTCCACTGTAAAACTTAAAACTTCAATGTAAACTACTCTCTTCAGATATTTCCCAATTAAACAATTCACATACACAAATATTTGTCTACTGGCATGTGGTGTGTTACATATACCAATTGATATATCAATTAGTATATTACTAATATATACTATGGCATTATTACTTTAATACTATGATCCCGCCTATTATACAAACAACAAAAATTCAAAGTCTTTGAAACTAAGTCATATTATCCGTTAGTATACTAATTGGTGCATATAGCATTATTCACCGGCATGCATGATGTTAAAAAAAAAAAAATCAACACGATTGATTAATGGGTTGGGCTTCTTTGAAATTCAAGTATGAAATGGACCATCATGTTCAGACAAGTGGGGTCGCCATTGGTCCTATTTTGATAATTTGAACAGTTTATTTTATAAGACTTTTTATATATATAATCCATGAAAAAAATTAAATCAATCCAATAATTATAATTTTTTCATTTCATTGTGTGTCTGGAAGAAATGAATTATCTATTTTAAAAACATATTTCCATTCATTTTTTTGGGAGAAATACAATAAAATGAAAATGTTATGATAATTGGATCGACTTAATTTTTTTCTTATGAATGATATACATAAAAGATCTTATAAGATGAATAGCTTGGATTTATTGAAACGAGACTCCTGGTAAATTTTACAAGCCTAAATATGATGATCAAATTCATTTTTAAATTTGAGAGAAGTACAATCCTTAATTAAAATGAATTAATATCAATAGTTTAAAGTTGTAATTGCTCAAATTGATAGTTCACCAGGGCAGTGCCACAAATATAATAAATTTGAGTAGACAAAGTAAGTTTTTTCCTTTCTTATATATATTTTTTTCTTTTTCATTTTTTTTTATCAACAAATTTCAGATCTAAATATAGCGTCAGTTATAGGAAATCCAAACCAAAACCTATTGGAATTTCCAATCCGTCCAGGTAATTTTCCACATATTCATTCATGAATCTATTATTCTTTAGACCATTTTCCACTGCAAGAATTCGCATTTTTGGCGGCCAATTTAGCGACTAAAATTAATTTAGTCGCTAAAACCCATACTTTTGGCGACTAAACTTGGTATTGGTCGCGATTGGTTCAAAAATTAGCTACTAACTTTTTTTAGTCACTGTAAAGTGCTTATTGGCGACTAAAAAATAAATTAGTCGCTAAAAACTTACGTAATAGGAAACTAATAAACATTTTAGTCGCCGTTAGTTGTGTTTATTGCCTACTAAATTTTTTTAGTCACTGTAAAGTACCTATTGGCGACTAAAAAATAAATTAGTCGCTAAAAACTTAGGTATTAGGCGACTAACAAACATTTTAGTCGGTGTTAGTTATATTTTTGGCTACTAAAGTTTTTTTAGTCACGGTAAACTCATTTTTGCGCATAAAATGTTGGTATTTATTTTTGGCAACAAATCTTTTGTCGGTAAAAACTTATATTCAACAACGAAAATTTTTTTTAGTCGTCCTATAAAACCAACAAAATTTTGGTAGGAAGATTAAAATACTACCGTGTTTTACAGAAGGAAACACCCCTCTATCTCTCACTCTCGTCCACAGCCTATCGACCATCTCCTCTCGTCGACAGCCCATCCATCATCTCCTCTAATCCACAGCCCATCAATCATCTCCTCTCATCGACTAACCATCGGCCACCGTTGCACAGAGCCCCCGAACCAGCAGAGGTACACCGTCTGACACCCATTCAATTTGATTCAGGTTTCTCTTGTTCTCTCTCTCTTCGTCTCTTTTCCTTCTTTTATTTCCCTGTTTCAGTTTGATTTATGAGTTTCATTTATGGGAAACGAGTTAAATGGTTTATGATTTGCCTATGATTATTTGGGGGTTTTTTTTGGGGGGTTTTTTTTTTTTTTTATTTGATGCAGAGGCTTTCAATATTGAACCCGTAGGCAAATCAAGTTTGATTTTTGTTCTATATTTAGGGTTTTTTTTTATTCGTATCCGACCCTGATGTCGGAGAACAAGCTGTTGCCTTGCATGTCAGTCTTTCAAGCATCGTTTGGTCGATTGCCATTGACGAAAGCCATGCCTCTGAGATTGTCACAGAGCACACTGTTGCTCTGTAGAATTCGCCATTTCAGTTTGAGAACAGAGTGAATGAAATTTGGTTGATGTTTGAAGACCTGTTCATTATTAGATTAGTGAAGACCTGTTCATTATTAGATTAGTGAATGAAATTTGGTTGATGTTTGAAGACCTGTTCGTTATTAGTGAAGACTTATTCATTATTCAAAAAAAAAAAAAAATGTTAAAATCTCTAAAATTAGATTAGGTAAGAGAGACAAGAGGAAGGACTTAGAGAAAGAACACAAAATTATGTGTTTCCAAATGCTCCTTATTTGCTACGTTTGAAAATATTAGAAAAGGGAACAACTTGAAACGTTAACAATGTCCAAACTTTACTTTTTCTTTTTTCTTTTCCTGAAGAAAATCAATGTAAAGAATAAAAGCTTGTAATTTAATGTTCTTCGAATCTTGTCTTCGCTTGTAGCTTAATTAAGTGAGTGCAAGAGTGAGTAATCAGAAATATGTTTTGTGGGTCCTTCTCTTTTTTAATATTTGCTATCCTTTGCTTGAGCTCCTAAACTGCCAGTTATCGTATTGTGTGTATATGTATATAGTTCGTAATTGGTTTCTTCATCATCGAATTCTACAAAAGTAACTTCAGTGAAATTTTTGAATTTATCATATAAGAAATTAACTTAGGGCTAATTGGAGTAAAATGGTAAATGATGCCTTAAGGGCATTTTGTTAATTTGTGCCTGGGAGAAAATTTGGTAATTTAGGTCTTGATGGCATCTTAGTACTTTGTGCCCTAAGGGCATTTAGATCAATTATGCCTTTGGGACATAATTGTAATTTGACCATTAAAGGTGTTTTGGTAATTTGGGTCCTTTAGAATATATTACTTGTCAAACCCTAGATTTCATAAGATCCGAATCATGAGAAATAATAATAAATAATAAGGAAAAATACAATAATAACATAATCAAAAGGATTCTGTGATATGCATATATCGATATCATTCAATACATGAGATTATCCAATTATATACATCATATATTTAACATTTAAATTTGATAAAGATATTTACTTTTTGTTGCTCCAACAGTTCATCAAATTCAGAATTTGTCAAATCTTTCATCAAATTGAGGAGGATGGATGTGTCTTTCATCAATCACTATTCATTGTCGTTGGATTTTCACTACTGAATGTCTCCTAGATAACCACCTCAAGTCAAAAATTTGTGAAAAATTTACACTGGTCGATTGACCTGCCAAACATCCGCCCGGTCATCTGCCAGGTCAACCGGGTGTTTGATGAAGCTCCATTGAAGCACTTGATATCAAAGGAATGTTTTACTCAAATTTGATGAAAATAAAAAAAGATGAACATTTAAAGATGCCCTTATAGAAAAAAAATGCAGTATCAGAAAACATAATCTAATATCTAAAAGGAGGGGGGAATAGTCTAATATCTTCACTATCTAATTTCATTTTTAATTTGTGTTTATTTCTTAAATTTATAAATAGAAAAAAAAAATAAAGAAATAACAAATTAACTGAAGAACTTCTTTTTTTTTTTTTTTTTTTGATCTTTTCTTTTTCTTATCCATCAACAAATCTTTCTATAAATCTAAGATTCAAACACAGTCCTCTAGAATTTCAATTTGACAGCATGTTTAGTTGTGTTTTCAAATCTATCTTCTAATTTTTATTTTTTATTTTTTACAAAGTCTAGTTTGGTGAAATATATATATATATATAACTCATATGTATTCATATGATTTTTCTCTATTCTGGGGTGAAAGCAAATTTTTAAAATCTAAAATAACACTTTTAGTTTTTCGTTTTATCAAATTAATTTTTTAATTTTTGAAAAAAAATCAAAAAATAAGTTCTTTTCAAGAGTCAAAACTTAAGATAGAACTGATCAGTCTCGTCATATTTTTCAAAGGGTAATTTAACCTGGGTAAAGCACTAGCATTTCAGTACTTCTCTATACCAAAAAATATTAGGTATTTTTAAAATAGCACGTGTCCATACTTTTTTATTACTTATCCGTAACCCACCAGTTCAAATTGCTAATTTGAAACCGACAAATTGTTCAATTTATCTACACAGTTTTGAGATGTGTGGTTAACCTGCCTGCTCATTTATTTGAACGTTCAACAACAGGTGAGAAATTTATCAACTCATCAGGGACGGCTGAGTTGATAATTTTTTTTTGAAACCTGCCTGCTCCGATCTATGTACACTCATTTTTTTTATCATATAAAATCAATTCTCAAATTGGTGGAATATTTTTCTATTTTTTTGACACAATTTTTTTCTTCCTCAAAAGAAATTGCCATTGAAAGATTGATTTATATATTCATAATTTCAAAAATAACTTCTATTCATTTTTTTTATTACTAAATTATATATATATATACACGTATCGTATATGGACTCATATCGTATATGAACTCTTACATTTTCATGATTTCATTCTAAACAACTGGGCCCACATGTTGCAACTATGTAGCCAACTTGTGCAAGTAAAACAAAGCTTGAAAATCTTCAAACAATTGGTTTGTAGCAATGAAACATCAATAAACATGCAAACAAATATCTTCCACAGCATGCATTCAGAGTCAAAATGATAAAATCCAAAATGGCCACAAATACTGAATTCTTTCTTGTCATGCAGGCTGACAATAAGGCTCAGTTTGGTTAGGATAAAAATAGTAGAAAGTTAAAGAAATGAAAAAAAATAAAAAAATTCTAAATTTGTTTAGCATGAAAGTGATAAAAGTTATAAGAAAATTAATTTTCTTATACAACTCATAATAAAATGATAACTAACCTTCCAGTTTCTTGCAAAAAACACAAGAAAATTAAAAAAAAATAAAATTAATTTGTCATAAAAGTAATTACTTATAATTAGTATTTCTATTTTCTTACAAAATTTTAATTCCAATCAAATTCATACGAGAAAAGATATTTTCTTTTTGTTTTTCTTTTCTTTTCTTTCACTTTACTTTTTATCATTTTCACTTTTCATAATTTATTTTTTTTCTAATCAAGTGGAGCCTAAGACAATTAGCATTATTATTAGTACTTTCAAAAAAGACAAATCTCCTCACAAGTCAAAGTTTATAATTATGCTATGAAATAATATATAAAAAAAGTTAAATTATTAATTGCTGTGTCACAATGTTCGCACAATCATCACATGATTGTCTTGCTTTTGAAAGTGTTGAAGTCGGACCTTTTTTCACCAAAGATTACTTAGCGAAGAGCACATTTACACATCTATAAGGAATATGAATACGGTTCATATTTTCTAAAAAAAATGTAAAAAAAAAAAAAAAAAAAACATTCAAAATACATATATCATTTCTCCTATGGCCTATATATGCTAGTTCTTCTCTTCTTCCTCAAACTCAGTTGACTTCCAAAGTCAAAAAATGACCAACCAACTTAATTTGAAGAAACTCAAGTATTGAACAAAACTTTTAAATATATAGATACATATTTGTGCTTGTTCTTTTAATACATCGATCACATCCAATTCTTTGGTGCAATCCTATAGAAAAAATGAGTCACACATTCAAAATTCAATGGCTCTTTCTTTGTGTTGTGCCCTTACTCATTCTATCCTTCAATACCCATCTCTCAAAAGGATCAGATGACACCAATACCATCTATGCTGGACTGTTTCTCTCTGGGAACCAAACAATAACCTCTCAAAGTGGAGTCTTCGAACTGGGCTTCTTCACGCCAGGTAACTCTCAAAACTACTACATAGGCATATGGTACAAAAAGCTACCAAACAAAGCAGCAGTTTGGGTAGCAAACAGAGTCCAACCCATTTCAAATCTATCTTCGTCACAATTAAAACTGTCACAAGACGGAAATTTAGTCCTACTAGACCAGTCCAAGAATCAAATTTGGTCAACAAATTCGATTTCAAAATTGGCTAACTCAACCATAGCCAATGGAAATTTCATTGTTCGAGATAAATTGGATTCCTCTAATGTGATATGGCAGAGTTTTGACTACCCATCTGACACGTGGCTTCCCGGTGGGAAAGTTGGAAACAATAAACTGGAAAATGAAAAACAAGCTCTTACTTCTTGGAGAAATTCAGAAAATCCATCACCAAGTCTGTTCTCTCTAGAGGTGGAGCCAAATTCAAGTCATATATTGCTTTGGAATGTGTCTAACTTGTATTGGACTAGTGGGATATGGAGTGGGAAAGTTTTTACCCTTGTTCCTGAGATAGAATTGGACTATTACATAAAAAATGTCACATACGTTGACAATACAAATGAGAGCTATTTCATATATGATGCCGGTGACCCTACTACTCTCACTAGATTTGTGCTCGATGTGACTGGACAACTCAAACAATTTGTCTGGGGAAAGGACTTTCCACAGTGGAGTACATTCTGGATCAAACCACCGCAACAATGCAGAGTCTATGCTTTTTGTGGTGCATTTTGTAGTTGTAACCAAAATGTACCGATTTGCACTTGCATTGAAAGATTTGAGCCAAGGACTCAAGCAGATTGGGAATTTTGAGGAAAATTCCTCTACAGTGTGAAAACAGAGGAAATGACAAATTTTCTGTGGTGCCAAACACCTGTTTTCCTGGGAATTCAGAGTTGATAACAGTTCAAAACATTGATGAATGTGAATTAGCTTGCTTGAGAAATTGTTCATGCAGTGCTTATGCTTATGACAATAGGTGTTTGATTTGGGGAGGTGGTTTGTTCAATCTACGACAACTCTCATCAGATGATAAAAGTGGAAGAGATCTTCATGTTAGAGTAGCAGTATCCCAGCAGGTTGGAACCGAAGCCAAGGCTAAGGTGAAGCGAAACACTTCTTTGATTGTTTTTGGAGCAATTTGTGGTTTCTTCTGTTTCTTTGGTAGTGTCTTGGTAGTCCTCTGGAGGAAGAGACAGAGAGACACTGCTGGTACTTTGGAGAAAGTTGCTGATTCTTTGGTGGTGTTCAAGTATCGTGACATACAAATTGCAACGAAGAACTTCTCAGAAAAGCTTGGCGAAGGTGGTTTTGGTACAGTTTTCAAAGGAGCACTGCCCAATTCAATCGCAGTAGCAGTAAAAATGCTAAAAAGTTTGAAGCAAGGAGAGAAGCAGTTTCGCGCAGAAGTAAGCACCATTGGGATGATCCAACACATCAGCCTTGTTCGCCTTCGGGGTTTCTGCGTACAAGATACAAAAAGATTTCTAGTTTATGATTACATGTCAAATGGTTCTGTAGGGTCTCACTTGTTTAAAAAAGACAACATTAATGTGTTAGATTGGAAAACAAGGTACAACATCTCAGTTGGGACTGCTAGAGGATTGACTTACCTCCATGAGAAATGCAGAGATTGCATCATACATTGTGATATTAAGCCGGAAGACATTTTACTGGATGCTGAATACAACCCAAAAGTGGCTGATTTCGGGCTTGCTAAGCTTGTTGGGAGAGAGATTAGTCGGGTTTTGACAACAACGAGAGGAACACGAGGCTATCTTGCACCAGAATGGATATCAGGTGAAGCAATTACGCCAAAAGCTGATGTTTTTAGCTATGGAATGCTGTTATTTGAGATTATATCAGGAAGGAGAAACAGTGACATAGTAGATGATGAAATGGATCAGTACTTACCATTTTTAGTGGCAACGAAAATGAACAAAGCGAGGAATTGGTCATGAGTTTGTTGGATTACAGGTTGCAAGGCAATGGAGATGTTGAAGAGGTGATTAGAGCTTGCAAAGTTGCTTGTTGGTGCATTCAAGATGATGAGAAGGATAGGCTAAGTATGGGACAGGTAGTCCAAATTCTAGAGGGAGTTTTAGAGGTGGGTATGCCTCCGATTCCACAGTTTCTCCAAGGATTGGCAGATGATCCATTAGAACCATGCTTTGTCTTCGAGGACAGTTCAACTCTGCTTTCTTGAGTTCATAATAGGATGCTAAGTAGTATGAATGTTTTTGGGTTGTGAAGGCGGCAAACCTTTTTTATTTTTGTTCCTTTTCTGTATTGTTGAAAAATAGAAAACTGAAAATAAAAACACAACCAAACAACAAACTAGGAGGGTTTTACTGTTGATAAATGTTGTTTCTAAAGCCTTATTTAATTGACTTTACATAAACAAAAGTGCCGGAATTTTGTTAATCTAAGTTAAAAGGTATTCGTGCCAAGAAACATATGTAACATTGAATAAGTATAATGGAATATAGTCACACACTTATTAGTTGCACAACACACAAAATTCAATACAATAACCACTGACTCAAAAAGAAAATACCAAACGAGGTACGGAGACAGCCGCTAGAGATGTTGTAACCCACCTTAATCCACTCAATCTGCTGATTCAAAACTGCCAAAGAAATTCAAACGACCCACCAAATTTACAGTTTCATGGTTCGTCCATTGCTGATGAAACCCACCTGCCAAAGGCGGTTCGGCAATTAAAAAATTAATAAAAATAAAAATAAATAAAAACCATTACCATTTATAACAAACTAGAGCTCGTGAACCATACACATTCCACATCTAAAGCATGCCAACAAGATCTATAGCAGTGCGTTATTTGAATACAAATTCAACTGTATTCGTAGCATGTCTTGGCAATACTTGAGAAACTCTCCTTCAACAGTCCTTTTCCAATACATATATCTGTCTCACATGTACAGTCACACTTAAATTGCACACAAATACAAACATGATCTTAAAACAAGTACCTATCCAGCTGCAGACTTACATTTTCTGGCCTCTATAAGCAAGCGAATAACGAATTACATAGTACAAGTAATCATAGGTCAAGTATAATGCGTCCGTGTAAACAAGGGTCATAAATATACAGGCAAGCACCATCACCGTAAAATATGAATTTATGAAGGCACCCTCGATGATGAAGATTTGGAAGCATGCTGTGATTGAGAAGGCTGCAGCATAGAACAAGGATGTGATTGTACAAAGAAATTTCAACGGCAATGAAATGTAAAAATCATTACTATTGAACCGTGACACTTGTATTGAAAGCTGAGTTCCCAAACCCAATAAAGAAGCAACCAGACTTCCTCCTACATAAACCATGAACAACCGCAGATCCTCTCGTCCATTTTTTGCTTTTGTGAAAAAAATTGGCAGGCCCTTGTCTTGATCGAAACCACCAGGGACAGTAAAAAGTGCTGCATAATTGACTGTGCCTATTAGAGTAGAAACAAGCATCAAGCAGCTATTAATATCTTTGACTACTTTCTCAGCTTTGTTTATCATGTCCTTGTGCTCTTCCTCAAATAGTTCTTTTGGTGTCTTACCCTCAATGTTTCGATGATATATCAAATGTGGATGAGAGTCATTCTGTACACGCTGTAGAAATTCAAAAATATCGAGTGAGAAGACAATATTATAAGGGAATTGATTTACCAATTTTTTTACCAACTACTCCCATGTACACATGTGATTTGATATGTACCTTGAACCAAAACACATCCCACGACATTCGGTTTATAGGTCCAAAATGAGTTGCGAGAAAATGACCCTGCTTGCACTCATAGGCTGTAAGATGCAAGATGGTGTTCCCATGTTTATCAACATCGGCCATCATCCTATCTGCGTGATTAACAGTCTTCTTCAAGTAGTCATAGAGAATTCTATCTTTCAACTGTGCTGCCATGTGCAGTATATTTCTTCCATTCTCATCAAATGTAGTTGCAACATTAGGGAATTTTTCAAGGATTTCCTCTACCATCTCATGGATGCCGTGCTTTGTTGCTAGGATAAGTGGGTCTACCACTCTATTCTTCTTATTCTGTGATGAAGTTTCTCCAAAGCAGCCCAATCCAGAAACATGAAAATTTTTAATTTAGGTAATCACTCCAACCATTTTCTTCTTCTATCAGTCTTTTTGCCAGCTCTCTTGCAAACACATGCTTTTGCCTTGCATCATCAATTTGTTTAATCCAAGGAAAAACTTCATTGAAAAAAAAAAAAAAAAAAAGACAACAAACAAGAGTCAGAAGCATTAAAAAAAAAAATAATTACTACTTATTTAGTATAGTGGTAGGCTAGGCATACTATCAATTTTCTCATGAATTTTCTTCAATTTCCAGTTGGGACTGATGACAAAGAAGAAATAACAGAAAGCAAAGTTGGCAATGGTTCATATTGTTGAGTAGCGTAATTCTTGAGTACTGAAGACTAACTATCTGAATTTTGGAGTAAAGATATTTTGATATTTTTGCACTTGTGGCCGTAAGTCTAATACTATACCATCTTTATATTTTGTTTGTACCTCTTTCCTGTAATAATAGAACCACAGCCTTAATTTTAAAGAGAATCACATGAATCGTGAATTCTTGTGTGTACAAGTGACTTATGAAGCACCCAAAAATTTCAGATTTAACTGTATTCCAAAAACTGCGAACAACTCATAGTTGAAGAGTAAGAGCAACAAACCTCTGATGATCCTTCTGTACCCTGTAACAAAATACCAGTGTAGAATAATCAATAAGATGAAAGGGAAAGTTGACTTTTTATTTTTTTTTTAAGAGTAAAGATAATTGTATTCAATACAATTACTAACACTTAACTTGCACGGGTCAAATCCACCATACACACACTCAAAAGAATAATTTTTTCATTTTTCTTTTTGGGGTGAGGGGAATTATATGCAGAAAAAAATTACATCTGCATTATTTTTTTCTCTATAAAATTTACTGCATAAAAATAAAATAATACCTGACATTAATTTGGATAACAAAGTCTCTTCTGATTTGGAGATATCATGTGCACCACCACGCGGGTCCTCCACATCACCAACAATTTCCGAATCAATAACCATGGATGGAATACCTGCTCAACAACAAAAACAAATAAAGTCATCAAAGATGTTCTTTCAATTCAAAACTTTAATAATTGTTGTAATCAATTTGAAATTCTGAACCGGTTACTAAAGTAACCATCTCTAGAATCATAGTGCTGAGATTCAGAACATAAGTATTTAGAAGTAGTCCATTAGACTTCTGTTTCACCATTAGCAGAAATAATTTAAGTATATACATGTAAAATAAATAAGAACACATGTATATTTTCAAAGACAGTGAGCCAAAAGGTGTTACAGTAAGGATCAATTCTGGGTGAAATCATTTCATTATGATCTGATTGGATTTTCAGTTGATGATTTCATTAAAGTTATGCAGACCATATTTATTTGACAATGCACTTGTTCATTGCTTAATTCTTTCCAAGTCCGTAACTATGTTAATAAAACTTGAACAACAATATAATTTTCTGACCCAAAAAAAATATGTATCATAACTTAAGAGGATATTAACTTTCACAGAAGGCTAAATGTGTAATTTTACATCCTCCGTAATCAGTTAACTTTTCTGTTATTGTAGAGGAGGTTAGTAATAGTATCATTATTTTGAAATTGTAAGACTTTGTTAGGTTTGGTTTTCAAAGTCTGTTTTCTGAATTTCTTTTTCAAAAAAATAAAAAAATAAAAAAATAGAAACTAGTTTGATGAAAACGAATACCAAAAGATATTTTTTGTCCCCCCCCCCCCCAGCAAAAAAAAAAAAAAAAAAATGAAAATGAGTGTTTTTCATTTTTTCACCAAACTAGTTTAACTATTTTTTATTTTTTATTTATTTGAAATTTTCAAAAAACAGATTTTGAAAATGAAACCAAATAGAGCTATTAAATTTTCTCCGTACCTCAAGAATGATAAGTGTAATTTAACCAAAGTTTTATTATAAAATTGCAAGAAAGAAACTGGGAAGCAATAGAGATCCTATTGTTCATAGTTCATACTGTATGGGACTTACAACTATAGACTAAAACTGCCAAAATCTGGCAGGGAATGAAAGGCATGGAGCCTAGATTTTTAAGCGTATATGATGATCCACTTCTAAAGGACAATGGTTTTGAGGCCAACAGATCTAAAGCTTTTATACCCTTTTCGTCACGTTTGTCAGCAAGTTTAGGGAATGATTCCAATATGTTCACAGCCAAACCTGGTTCACAAAATTCATATCAAAATAAAAATCATTAGCTTGTTCTAAAAATCACAGGTTGCTCTGTAACGTGACCTAAAGTGTAAAGCAACAATAATAGGCATCAGAAATGTTATGTACTCAAATAAAATATTCAGAAAAATGTCAAGAATTTAAATCCATAGTGTAGATTTAAATTTGATATGGTGTGAGATACACACATAACGAATCTAATCTACACATTTTGAACTCTGAACACGCATAAGGAACACTTTTTTATTTTTATTTTTATTTTTTATTTACTATTACCATCGCGCTTTGGGTCTGTACTGCCCTATAAGTCCCGAAAGGAATGGTAGACTAGAATTTCAGCCCCTTCTTTAAACATCTGCAATGCCTAAATAGATACAAGCAGAGTGGAAAATTGATAGGAATGATGAAACATATCTAGGATTGATCATAAAAATTAAGACTGAAAGTCACTCCACAAGAAGTGATCAACTATACGAAAGCATGCTGGTATTGATTACCTTACCTGATTGGAAGAGCATCACTTATGGCGTTGGCAAGGTTTCTACAAGCTAAAAGGCATTTAAAAGCTTATTGTTCTTGTATTGTATGCCATGGGAACCAACACTCTACTACATCAATTAAATTTCCTTCTACAAAACTATTTAGAACTGTACGTAACTTCAGATTACCACCTCAACACAACTCATCAACAAATTTTATTATACTAGCAGAATAATGGCATAACCTTTGAAAACCATCTCATCTAAAATAAATGCAACATAGCCCATCAAATAATGTCCAACAATTTCATCACATCAGAAGCACAATTCTGTCTCGGCTTATCTCCAAATTATTCATTTGTTTCCATCAATTTTCTCTCCCTGCAAAAAACTCCAGTAAGTACTATATAACTAATAACATCTGATTTACACCTCTTCTCTGTCATCTCACTTTAAACAGCATATGTCGTATCAAAATCTTCATCCTGGCAAAACCCACATATCATTGCACAATAAAGTAACTATACTATCAGGATTATGCCCTTTTCTAGCATTTCCTCTAAAGATCCAATAACATCTTCCTTGCAACTGACCTTGAAAAGTGCACTAATTATAGGTTTCAACATCTCATCTTCAAGCTTAACAACCAAACTCAAATCATTCACATTACATAGCCCTAAAAGCATTTGGTTTTACTTTAAAAACTCTCACCATATTGTCTTTTAACCAAACACCTACATGATCAAATTCTTCACTTGTACATTTCATCGAACACATTCCAAGCACTACTCAAACAACCAGCATCGTTATCCTGATACCCCTAAAACAAATAAATAAATAAATAAATAAAGAGAGAAAGATAGGCTATTTTGGTCATTGAACTTAAACTTGTTCTTATGAACAAACTAGTTCAGCGCCTGGAGCTCATATCAAACAAAATTTAAAATTAGATTTTTGGCGTGAGCGCCCTAAAGTGATTCGGGTATCACGATCCCAAATATAAGGACTAACCTTGTGACTTCGAATTGAAGTTAAAGAATGAAAAAATGGATACAGGAATTAACATACGATAATATTCTCCTTTCACAGCAGCATGAAGAACAGTGCAACCATCTCTTGTCCTCAATCCCATCAACCACTCATCATCACATATTTTTGAAAAAAAATCAAAAACATCCCTATTCCCAAATGCAGCAGCAACGTAAATGGGCGTCTCTCCCAACTCATTGCGCGCATTGATTAAATCTCCTTCCTTCTCCATCATTGTTTCTGCCACATCCTTGTGACCAAACCGCGCAGCTTCATGCAAAGCAATTTCGCCATTGGCATTACATTTCTTAAGCTGTTCAGTGGTAAGTAAACCATGCTTGTCAAGCATTTTAATGGCAGCTATGTTGCCGTGGATGGCAAGGAAATGGAGGATCGTGTTGCCACGTTGGTCTACGATCGGTGTCGTGCCTTCATTTTCTCTCCAGAAGTTGCAGAGGATTTCGAGGGAATTTGGTTTCTTCCCTGATGCTGCTTTGTATGCATCAGAGAGACTCACCATTTTGAGAACTGTATAATTGAAATAATGTTGATGTACAAAAATGACCATTTATGTGCATTTTACTAAAGAGAAATAGAATATAAGGCTCTTATCAAAGAAAAAGACGATTGTGATAAGACCAATTTTTCACCACACGCAAATAATTATTTGACATAATAACACTTCTGCAGCTTTCAATCAAAAAATTAGTAGACTAATACTTGATTTTAAAAAATTAAAATTGTTAGTGACAAAAGAAATCACCATGCATGTTTCTCATTGGAGATTCTACTTGGGTATCCTTTATCTCCAGCATAAAAGGAATACTCAACTTGTCGTATTAGTTTGTGGTGCGAACTATACTTCATGTCACTTTTTCGATTTCAATTATTAGTCTTTTTGATAGGTACGTAGCATGGATTGATAGGTGCCTAAATGTTACGATACCGTTCGGTAACTCTTACGTTTGTAATTTTTAATTTATATTTATAAAAATTTTAAAAATTTAAATAAAAATTGATTTGATAAATTTTTAATTTGTAAATCAGTGGTCTCAGTTTATAAATTTGGTCAAAAAATATAAAGTCAAAAAATGTGTTTTTATTTTGAGTTTTAAGTTTTTTCTTTTTTACCACCCAATACTAGTCACAACCCACTACCATTTTCCACCACCGTCTTCCGCCACCATCCACCACCCACCACCACCTACCACCACCACTCACCACCCACCTGCCACCACCACCCACCACCCGCCACCTGCCACCACCACCCACCTCTCGTCGTCGCCACCACCATTACTACCCACACCACCACCCACCACCCACCTACCATTCACTCGCTACCATCCACCACCCGCCACTACCATCCACCTGCTACCATCACCACCGCCACTCACCTACCACCACCATTCACCACCACCACCACTAGCCACCCGGCCACCCACCTTCCACCACCACCCGCCACCCACCACCACTACCATGACCCACCACCATCGCCACCCACCGCCACCACCACCACCACCCACTGCTACCACCGCCACTGTTACTCCACCAACCCACCACCACCACCACCACTACCACCCGCCATCCGCCACCCACCTACCACCACTTGCTACCGCCACCGCCGCTACCACCACCACCACCACCACCACCACCCACTCGCTGCCACACCGCCACCGTCACCCACCCACCATCACCACCGCCACCACCACCTACCCACCACGCCAACACCACTCACCACCCATGTGACAACCCTCACTCAAGTTTACTAATAAGACCACTTCTTCGCTAAATCAGGATCGAATCGATAAGTAAATCGACTAGATGAAATCTGAATTAATTGCATGAACATATTCATTATTTGCATATCTATCTGCTTGTCGTTTAAATGATATGTTCATGTGTTATGCTTGAAATTGCAAATTGAAGGCCTTATCGATGGTGAATCAAATTGATTAATGTTTTGTGCTAATTAGGATTAATGTGATTTTATGGTATATTTAATTGAAATTTAAATTGGTATGATTAAATTATATTGAATAATGCTAAATTGTAAGAGTTGGCCTTATTTACCAAACTGCCACTTAGTAGGCCACTACCTAAGACTATATTGAAGCCTTATCACACTTAGACATAATTTCTTCAACTATTTCTTGAGAGCAAACCGTAGGAGGGAGTGAGAGAGGAGAAACCTTAGCTTCATTTGAGAATTGGCTTGGAACTAGAAGAATTGAAGGTTAATTGTGCCACTTGAGCTTGTACATCTTGCATTCTAGACTTAAGGTTGGTGTTCCATCCTCTCATTTATGTATTTGAGTTGTATCTTGCATAGTCCACGGTTAATGAGTGGTCTAAGTCAAGAATTTGCTTTAAAATGTTGAATTGAGGCTTTAATCTTACATGCATGTCTACATTGTTGAATTTTGAGTTGTTTCCATGGAAAATTGTTGCATGCATGTCCATTTTATGGTTATAGTCCATGATTTCATCTTGTTTTTGAAAAGATTGGCTCATTTGAGCTAGTGATTGAAGCTTTGAATTGGTTTAAATTCATGCATGTCATATTGGTAGTATGTTCTTGAACTTTGGTTTGAAATTGGATTTAATTAACTTACCTTTGGGCTTTGATTTCTCAAATTGAGCTTTGAATCATGTTATACTATGAGTTTACAAGTGTTTTTCAGAAAATTAGCCCAAGAGGATCGAATTTGATGCATTTAAACTTGGTTTAGAGCTTGAGGTTCAAATTTGAAAATTTCAGATTTTGGACTCACGCTCGAGCGGAAAAGTCTACGCTCGAGCGTACACACTGAGTTCATGCGGTCCACTTGAGCGGGAAAGTGACGCTCGAGTGAGAAATGCGTGTATCCAGTACTTTTCATGTGTTTACAGTCTGCTCGAGCGGGGGAATGCATGCTCGAGCGGAGGTCGAGCGCCCATCGAGCGTGAATTTCGTGCATCAAGTACTTTTGCCTATGTTTTGCAGACTGCTCGAACGGGGAAAGTCACGCTCGAGCGGCGGTCGTTTGTCAGCATGTCTGCTCGAGCGGCGAAAGCCACGCTTGAGCAGGACCTTTGTTTTCTGAAAATGCTGAAAATGTTTTTAAAGTGCATCTTTGCATCCTCATTCCATTCTAGGCATTCTTAGGCCTAGATTAAGGCATCTTAATGAGGATATTGATATAGAACCACACC
This sequence comes from Camellia lanceoleosa, assembly GCA_025200525.1. Taxonomy (NCBI): domain Eukaryota; kingdom Viridiplantae; phylum Streptophyta; class Magnoliopsida; order Ericales; family Theaceae; genus Camellia; species Camellia lanceoleosa. The sequence goes on along the minus strand of CM045764.1, from coordinate 128,019,057 downwards.
GAGTCAAATTAGGGATTAAGTCTTTGATTCCTGAATATGTAACTTAGTGTATGTTCATCCTGTAACTGTGTAGGGTTGGCATCCGGAGACGTATACTAGCTTATTCAGAGTCGTAACTCGTGAGTAACAATGTTGTAAAGATATGTTCAATAATGATTATCTTTCTAAACAATTGAACTGTATTGTTTTCTGAAATGATACTGTTACTGATTGAATGATGTCCTAATTGTGAACTGTATTGTGGCATCCTTAGCAACTCATCATATCAGATATATCGCTATTGTCACAGAGATCTCTATCAGTTCCCATGTTAGAACCATTACTGTTTACTAATATGATAGCCATCAACTAAGCGTTTTGGTCTGCATTTAGACCTCATCGCTTTTGCTATTGGATATACCACATATGACTGCAATGACTGAATAACCGATATACTGATTGAAATGACTGTTTTCAATACTGAAAGGACATTCATTCTTAACCTCTTTACGCATTATGTTATTTACTGGGCTTTAGCTCACTGCTCATATATATATGTAGGTGTACAGGCATCGGACCGTTGCTAGGAGTGTTGGGTTAAGTCCTTTTTGGTCAAGCCAACCACTATGCCTCACTGCGAGGTTCCAAGTCCTTCAAGCCAAGGCTGTTTAGGGGTCCTTTAGTTTTTCCCTTTTTGTTTCTGATCAGATAGATCAATGTTTTTGTCTCATCTTGTTTTAATAGGGATCAAGTCCTCGATCCGTTAATTGTAAATACTGTGCATACTGTTTTGGTACTAACTGTATATATGTATGAAAAGTCTTTTTGCATACAGACTGTCACAGCTCATTGGACATCTTTTAATTCTGCTTTTGGCTTCGCCACCTCAGATCAGACATCAGACATCATTAGGTGCTTTGGTAATCTGACATCGCCTACATTCTGATACTAAACCCATAGGGGCGGGTTTGGATCGTGACAACCCACCTGCCACCACCACCTGCCACCCACTCGCCACTACCACCCACCCCTCGCCGCCACCACCACCCACCACCTGCCACTACCATCTACCGCCCGCCACCACCACCCGCCACCACTACTCACCACCCACTTGCCACCACCATCCACCACTCGCCACCACCAGCCACCCACTACCTGCCACCCACCCACCACCACCACCAGCCATCTACTACTTGCCACCCACCCACCACTACCACCCACTCGCTACCACCCACCACCGGCCACCATCACTACAACATTTTCTTAGTTTAGTGACATTTGAAAGTGCCACAAAACTATTGGTTTAATGACATTTTTTAGTCTTGTGGCATTTTGAACAAGTGCCATTTGTATTCGTGCCACGGTAGATATTTGCAAATGCCACTACAATATCATGGCTAAAAACTTTCAATGACATTTTGATGTCATGGTAGATATTATTTGTGGCACTATTAAGCGCCATTAAAAAAAGAGTTAGTGACACTTATAAGTGTCATTATACCATCAAGACTAAAACCTTTCAGTGACACTTTAATGTCATGGTAGGCACTATTCGTGACGCTATCAAGTGTCATTTGTGGCGATAATTCGTTGTAGAATAATTTGATCCGCTCTTGCGGAGACTCGAACCGCCAACCTCCCGCACCATAAACTTTATACACCACACTCTTTCCACTACACCTCCATAGCACCACATGATTATATATGCAACATATATTATTTATATAGTACATACATCCATATTAATATAAAAGTATATGTATAAATATAATTTTTTTATTGAACATAATTTATGTAAAATAAACCATTTACTAGCAAAATAAAAAAAAAAGAAGATCACTTTTGGTGACTAAAAATATTTTTTAGTTGCCAATTCTATACTTTTGGCTACTAATTATTTTTTAGTTGCTAAAAAACTTTACTTTTGCCAACCAAAATCGGATGTGGTCGCCGAATATGCACTTTCAGCTACCAAAATTTTGGTCGCCAAAAAATTTAATTCTCGCCTTAGGATTTTAGTTCTCCCGCGCTAAAAATGACCACTTTTGGCGACTAAACTTATTTTTTAGTCACCAATTGTAGACTTTTGGCTACTAAAATTTTTTTTGGCACTAAAAAGCTTTAGTTTTGGCTACTAAAATTTTTTTAGTAGGTAAAACCCATATAATCAGCGACCAAACTTATTTTTAGTCGCCAATTGTAGACTTTTGGCTACTAATTTTTTTAGTCGCCAAAAAGCTTTACTTTGGGCTATTAAAATTTTTTTAGTCACTAAAACCCACATAATCAGCGACCAAGCTTAGTTTTAGTTGCCAATTGTAGACTTTTGGCTACTAAAATTGTTTAGTCGCCAAAAAGCTTTACTTTTGGCAACTAATGCTGTTTTGGTCAGGAAATTTAATCGCCGAATGTGCTTTTTTTTGTAGTGTATATTGAGTTTAATTTATTTGTTTTTAATCATTTACTGCATTTTAAAAATTTTAAAAATATATTGGCATTTTTTGTTTTTTCAAAAATGCCATTATAAGCTTGGAAAGTTTTTGGGTTAGTGGCATTTCTCAAAATGCTATAAAATATTTGTTTATGACACTTTTCACCTAAGTGCCACAAAAAGTAATTTGCACCTACCTAGTGTCCTGACATTTTTTTAAAAAAATGCCATTGCGACTAAAGTTTAGTGGCATCTGTTGGTAAATGTCACGAACATAATTTTTTGTGTCATTATTTTATAAAATGCCATAAAATTGATGTGACATTTCTTTATTGAAATGCTACTAGAGCCTTACACTACAAGAAAAAGCATTTTTGGCGACTAAAATTTATTTTTCGGCGCTGAAAGTTGTATAATTGGCGACTAAAATGGATTTAGTCGCCAAAATTGAACCATTTTGCCGACTAAAATAGTTTAGTCGCCGAATACCAGGCTTTTAGTGACTAAAAGGCAGTTTAGTCGCCGAATGTAGGGGTTTTAGCGACTAAAGGTTGTTTGGTAGCCAAAAGTGACGGTTTTTGGCGACTAATAATTTAGTAGCCAAAAGTGATGGTTTTGGCGACTAAAAAACATTTTAGTCGCCGATTATAGGTGTTTTCCGACTAAAAAAAGATTAGTCGCTGAAAATGAAGGTTTTTGGCTACAAAAAAAAAATTAGTAGCTAAAAACAGTGAATTGGCGACTAAAATTCAATTTAATAGTCAAAAGGAGACCTTTTTGGCGACTAAAAACAGATTTAGTCGCCAAAACTACTATTTTTAATTTCAACTTGTTTTTTTACCGACAAAAAAATAATTAGTAGCCCAAAAATCATAGAATTGGCGACTAAATAATGGATTTAGTCGCCAAAAGTGGCCTAAAATTTTTTTTAATAATTTTTTTATTTTTTACATAAATTATATTGAATTAAAATAATTATATTTATATATATATTGTTTTGTATTAATACTGTCAATATATTATATAAATAATATATATTGCAAATATATTCATGTGATGTTGTAGTGGCATAGTGGAGAGAGTGTGTTGCAAAAAAGGTTGCAATGTGGGATGGTTGGGCACGGTTCAAAACTCAGAAAAACCAAAAAAAGTGGTTTTTTTTTTTTTTTCGACGGAACACCTTTGGCGACTAATATTAAGTCGTTTAGTCGGCGATTGATTGAGTATTGGCGACTAAATTATTAGTCGGTAAATGTATGATTTTCAAAAGGCTAAAACACTATTGGCGACTAACATTTTAGTCGCAAAAGACCTGTCTTTTGGCGACTAAAAAAATATTAGTCGCCAATGCCTATGCCGGCAACGTATACACGACAAATGTGGCGACTAAAGAATTTTGTCGGGAAAAGTCAAATTTCGACTTTCGGCGACTAAAAACAGACTTTTTGCGACTAAAAATTTAGTCGCCAAAAGTGATTTTTCTTGTAGTGTTATATGTTTGTGGTTCTGTGGCATTTTTCTTAAACATTTAATGCCAATTTTTATTTTTGTGGCATTTTCTAAAAACATGCCACTAGTGTAGTGTCACTAAAGTGTAAATTTGTTGTAGTGACATTTTTGTTGTAGTGAGGTGACACTTGTTTTAATTGAAATGCCACTAGAGCCTTGTATGTTTGTGGCTCTATGACATTTTTCTAAAAAATGCCACCAAATATTCTTTTTGTGACATTTTTTTTAAGAACATGCTACTAGTATGGTGTCACTAAAATGTGTTTTTGTTGTAGTGCATCACCCACCCACCCACTACCACCACCACCACCACCACCACCACCACCACCACCCACTCGCTACCATCCACCACCCACCGTCACCCACCACCACCACTCACCACCACTCGCTACCCACAACCCACCGTCACTACTTTCCACCACCGCCTTCCGCTGCCACTTGCCACCAATTGCCATTTCTTACTCTTTTTTTATATTTTTAAATTTTTTAAAACATTTTGTCAATTACCAAACGCGTTTGTAGTTTATGTTTTTCTAAAAATAAACAAAAACCAGTTTATAAAATTTTTGTAAATATAAACTGAAAACGTAAACGTTACCAAACAGACCCTACACATTTAACTTGCTAATAATATACACTTTATTAGTCCATTTATTTGTGGTATTTTATAGTTCTGTGTGATTTTGTATATTTATGCATATTTTAAATATTTGCACATAAATTATTATAAATAATATATTTTAATATTATATTATAAAATAAATAAATAAATAATAATAATAATAAAAATAAAAATCTTTCGATGATTCACCCAACGTTATCATCATATCCATCCAACATCATTATAGAGAAAGAAAGTTGGTCTGCCAACTTTCATCTAATTATTGTTTATTTTATTACTTGCTTTTGTTTTGCAGGTCTATAAATTGAGGAGCTTGGATGAGGCATGGACCCACGGAGGGGGAGAGGACACCAAGAGAGTTGGTAAGAAAAGGCTTGGTTTGGTATAATCAAAAAAAGTTAAAAAGTTACTATCATATTTAAGTCAGATCATCTCGCTACAACATCACTTCAAACCCAACTCATACCAAACCAATGTTTCATAAAAAGTCAAAAAGTACCAAACAACCCGAGAGTGGCTTTTTTTTTTTTTTTGGTAGAGTGATAGTTCCACAATTATGTGGAATTAATTTTCTAATCTTAGGATTAAGATGAAACTTTAATTAAGTGATTGTGATAGTTTGTATTTAGTTTTGTAGAATTTTAATTAATTTGAGTAGTGTTTTATGACTTAGATTTTTATGGAAATATTAATTTATTAAATTATGTGTTCACTGGTCATAAATATATATTATATAAATGATTTTATGCGTGTGTAATAAAATTGTTAGACGAGTCATACCTATAAAACGGGTCATGCATCAACCTTAGTTTAGTAGTGATGATCTGTACTAAGGGAAGATGACTGGCGGCTTTCTGATTTTCAAATACAAATCTTTTTTAAGTGATGTGTCCCGATTAAGACACATCATAATACCTATTTCAATAATTTTCTACAATTTAAATACCAATAACCGCCATTATCCCCCATTACGAGGCACGCATTTCTCTTACCCTTTTCCAAAATTTCTCCAAATTCATAAACCAAAATTTTCTCCATATTTCTTTTCTTTTTTCAATCCCTCTAGGTAGCTTGAAATAGTCAAGGCTCGAGTGGCTCGAGGTGCCAAAACGACGTTGTTTTGACACCTTTTTTTTATTATATATATCTCTTCTTCTCTCTGCTCTCTCTGCTCTCTCTCTTCTAGTCTCATAAAACCAGCCGACAATGGATTCTTTCTCCTCTCTCTCTCTCCCAAACCTCTCATGCTTCACTTGTTCTTTACCATCATCTTTGTAACCCAGGAATAATCTCAACTCTGCAATTTCTCTCTCCCAAACCTCTCATGCTTCACTTGTTCTTCACCATCATCTTTGTAACTCAGGAATAATCTCAACTCTGCAATTTTTTTTTTCTTTCTTTCCTTCCCCCTCTCTTTTGTCTCTAAAACTAATAACAAAGGCGAGAAAAAGAGAGAAGAGGGATGAAGAGAGAAGAAAAAAAATAGAGAGAGAGGAAGAGAGAAGAAGATGTGAAACAGAGTTGTTGGATTTGATTAATTCAAAGAGAGAAAGCTAGATTTGAACGTATCAAACAAAGGGAAATGAATCACTCTCTCAAATTTTTTTCTTCTTTTTCCTTCTTCCTTTTCTTTCTCTTCTTCTTTCCCCCTTTGTTCTTCCTTTGTTCTTTCTTTCTCTTCTTCCTTTTCAAAATCAAAATCAATTTCTGTTTACCAAACAGAATTTGAAATCAAATCAAATCCAAAACAAACCAAAAATAATAATCAAAATCAAAATCGAAATCTCAGAATCGAAATAGCTCCTCCTCTGCCTCGGTCTTCTTCTTCCTCCTTCTAGAGATAGAGAAGAGAGATAAAGAAGAGAGAGAGAGAGAGAGGGTCGGACCATTCGAGCCTTGCCTAGTTTGAGCTACAACGCATTTTCATTCTTTTTTTTTTCTAGCCAAATCAATCTATCCAAACGGAGTGTAAGACCTTTTTGCATCTTTTCATCATTCACTTTCATCTTCTACACGATTGACAACAACCACGCTCCATATCTTTCTCACCACTCATCCCCAACAATCTCAATCTCAATCTCACTTCAACTCTCTCTCTCTCTCTCTCTCTCTCTCTCTCTCTTCACTTCAACTCCAAAGCTAATAATGCTTACAAGATTGGGCTAGCGTTTTGGGTTTACATGTGGTCCAATCACCAGCACCAAGGACAACACCCCCAAGCTTAGGTATAATTTTTCTCAATCTCCCTTCAATTGTTGAGAAATAACTTAGAAGGAGAAAGAAAAAAAAGAAATTATTAATCTCCTGCTTAATCTTGTTTTCCATTCTTAGTGAGTGATGATGACAAGCTTGGCTATTGCTGTAATTTCATTGGAAATTTGAGTGTGAACAACTAATGTTCCATTCCCACGATAAAATTAAAATCTTTATTGATGAGGTAGAACAACAAACACCCTTTAGTATTCAACTATGGTGCCTATCTTTAGTAGTTTCGCATGTCTTGAATATTGAGTTGGGTGTCTTCCTAAAGTTGCTTATAAATCAAATCGAACCAAACCAAACCAAACCAAACCTAGCATTTAAGTTCCATCAAATGGGGTCAGTTGGTCGACCATGAGGTGGGTGGTTCCTGGACAAGGAGGAGATACTAGTCGGCTATGGATGAGGAAGAGGTGGTTGTGGCTGTGAAGAGAGGAAGAGTGGAAGCAATGATTTGGCATGTGGTGAAGTACATGGGTAGACAAGATGAACATTTTTTATTTGTTAAGGTAAAGAGATCAAGGTGATAAAATGACCGTTATGCCCTTGAATTGGTCAATTACATACATGGGACCATTTCATCCCGTAATTTGATTGGCCGTTCTTAATTGTCCTTAATTGATACAACATGGAAAAAATTGGAGGACAAATTGAAATAGTAGGGATCAAATTGAAACTTAGGTTACACTACATAGACTAATAGTGAAATTTACTCATGAAAAAAAAAAATTTAAATCATGTAATCAAAAATTCACCAAAGAATGAAATCACTGCAAAAATAAAAAATAAAAAATGGAGCAAGAAACAGAAAATTCAATACAAACAAGAGAATGAAATCATCTATCGCAAATTTAGTTAATGAAACGACTTCACCCGAAAGCATCCTTTTTTTTTTTTTTTTGATCAAAAAATTAAAAACACTTCATTGATGATAACATAACAAAAATACATCATGGTATACATCAATAAAGAGGAGAGGCAAGAGCAAAAAGCATCATTGCAAACCACCCTAATCCCAACTAGGTTGGCACCTTAAAGCATCCCTTATTTCAATTAACTCCACCAATTCCCCACTTTTTGGCATAATATCTTCTTTCTTCTTTTATATATGCAATATACATGTATTCTTATTTATTTATTTGTGCAAATGATGAAAAAAATGATTGATGATGCTTCTAAATATTATGTTCTAGTCTCCACACTATGATTATGGAGATGGTTACTTTAGTAATAGGTTCATCGGTTCAAATTGATTCAACAATTTAATTAAAGTTTTGAATTGAAAAGACATCGGGGACGGCTTTTATTTGTTTTAATAATAATATAGACTCTCATAAAACACACCTCCACAATTTTCAAAATGATTTAAACTATTTATGTAATCATGACATAATTTCTAAAAAAAAAAAAAAAAAAAAAATTCAAATACATCGGTGGGGTCCTCCTTTTGTGGGGTCCAAACATTTTCCTATTTATTTTTGTTGTTGAGCGTATTCCATCCGTGGTTATTGTTTCAAAAAGCCGGTGACGTAGTGGACCTGCGTGATAGTCTAAATGATCTCTCTAAATCAAAAGGGACTTTGTTATCCAAATTAGTGACAGGTATTATTATTTTTTAGATAAGCAATAAATTTTAGGGAAATTTATTGATAAATCCCATTTAGAGATGTTTTATCCCAATAAGTCCACAAAGAAAAATTATATCCCAATGAGTCCCATATAGTTTTCTGGTTATTCCATAAAGTCTATTTTTTTAATTTCATATTTATACGTGGACAATTATGCCCTTATATATATATATATATATATACACTGTGGATGTACGTAAAACACGTTCCTGTGATTTCGGTAGTCAGTTTTGGCAGTTTCTTTATTTCTAATTCAAATCGATTCGTTTCTATCTTGCATCCTGTCGTTCTATCGTTCTGAGGCTTTGATGTGCTACGGTTCGATTGTTGTTGTTCTTGGCTGGTATGGTGATTTTCAAGTGAAGAGGACGACTGCACGACTGTCAATTTCTGGAATATAACTGCCTCGAAGCAATTGTTTTTGAGTTTTTGCACGACTGTAGGTTTGCCTGATTTAGGTTAGTATCATTTTAGTTTTGAATACATGTTCACTTTTTGTTTTGATTTGTAGGATAGATCAGATGCTTTGTTCTTGGATTGATATTGATTGCATGCTCTGTTTTCTGAATTACATGCATCATACGTGGTCCTTGGAGGGGAGGTCATTCAGATATATGTTGAATATGTCTGAGTGATATAATTGTGATTATATGGATCAATGTGAATGTTTACATCGTGGTCATGTGGAGGGGAGGTCATCAGATTAGTGATGAATGTGGATCCTCTATAATTCACAGTATGTTGAACAATATGAATGTTTAAATCGTGTTAGTATTACGTGAAGGATGTCGATGTTTGCATTTTACTTCAAGTTTTGCTTAATGAGGCTATGCGTGAGTGATATAATTGAGATTAAATGGATCAATGTGAATGTTTACTTCGTGGTCCTGTGGAGGGGAGGTCCTCAGATTAGTGATGAATGTGGATATTCTATATTTAAGAGTGTGTGGAACAATGTGAATGTTTACATCCTGTTAGTATTACGTGAAGAATGTCGATGTTTGCATTTTACTTTAAGTTTTGCTTAAGAAGGCTCTGTGTGAGTGATATAATGGAGAGTATATGGATCAATGTGAATGTTTACATCATGGTCATTTGGAGGGGAGGTCGTGAGATTAGTGATGGATGTGGATCTTCTATAATTCAAAGTGTATGTGTCAATGTAAATGTTTACATCGTGTTCATATCATGTGAAGAATGTGGATGTTCTCACTTTTACTTTGATGTTTGCTTAATGAGGCTTTTGTGTGGGTTGAATATTCACTTTTGTTTAATGATGGTTGTTGAATTTAACACTTGAACTGTACTTGTATGCTTCTATTTTTTCGCACAATGTGAATATTCATATCGGTTTGGATTATTGTTAATTTTTGTATTGTTTTGTTTTTTCAGGAGATGGATAGCTTTATGATGTTGGTGTGTACATATGGAACCAGTACAACCGTAATAAATGCCGTGCATTGCGTTATTCACGTTTGGTGGAATTTGTTTGTGAAAAATGGGGAGTTGTCTGCTGGTTCTATTTCATTGTTCTGTAAATTACCTGGGATTAATAGGTGTGATTTGGAGAATGAGGAAGAATTTCAGAACATGTTACTGCTTGCTAAATCAATGGGGGTACAACATGTAGAAGTTGTGGTTGAGTTGAACAGTGATATTGGTCACCAAGTAGTTCGATTGGTGCGTGTGGGGGTTGAGGAAGAAGTTGATGCACTACGGAGATTTTGCCAGCATAAGGAGAAGGTGTTGTTGTCAGCCCCTTGGGCAAATGGTATTACGCACGTGGGACAACGGTTTGTTGGAGGTGCACAAGAATTTCGTGATGTTTTGTGTAAGTATGCCATCCAATGTGGGTTTCAGTTTACATACGTGAAGAACGAGACAACAAGAGTTACTGCTGTGTGCGCGATGCGAGAGGAGAGGGGATGCTTGTGGGCTATACATTGTAGAGCACAACGAGCTAATGATTTTTTCTACATCAAGAGGTATAGTGATGTGCATACTTGTTGTACGGATGTCCGAACATCAAAGAATCCGCGAGTTAGTTCGGATTTGGTGTCGAGTACCATTTATGAAATTGTGAGGGACAAGCCGTTGACTCGGCCGTGTGATGTAGTGACTATTTTGAAGAGGGATTATGGGCTAGATGTGAGTTACCATGTGGTATGGTTGGGTGTGGAGAAAGCAAAGGCTGGTATTCATGGAGATCACTCGTTATCGTTTGACCAGCTGCGGTGGTATTCGGATGCCGTGATGCGGTACAATCCGGGGAGTTATGTCAATATTGACTATGATGCGAGTAGTCAACAGTTTTGTCACTTCTTTATGTCATTCGCTGCGTGTATTTCTGGGTTCAATGCTTGTCGGCCTTTATTATTCCTGGATGGAACATTCCTCAAAGGAAAGTACAAAGGTCAGCTACTTGCGGCAACAGCGAAGGACGGAAACAATGGTTAGTAGTTTTTTTTAGCTGTCTATTCATGTCAATATTCACTCTGAGCAGCATTGATTGGACAAAAGAGTGATTGGTAAATTATAAGTAATGTGAACATTTACATTAGTATGCACTGATGTGAAGGTTTACATCTGTGTATGCAAATGACAGTAATGTGAACATTCACATTACAACACCTTCGATTTGAATATTTATATTAGTGTATACTAATGTTAGTTGATCCACTAATGAACGATTGTGAATGTTAACATTGTCGATGACTCAACAAATAACAATGAATTATGAATTGTCGTTAATTGTGTATTGGTGTTGTGTTGTAGGTGCATTTCTGTTGCCTTTGCGATTGTTGATTGAGAGACCACGGCCAATTGGTCGTGGTTCTTGCATGAACTTGGGAAGGTTGTTGATGGAAGCGAAATATTACGTTTATTTCGGCTCATAATCTTGGTCTGTTAGAAGCTATGCCAAAGGTGTTCCCATCGGCTCATCACGGTTAAGACTTACACCACTTGAGGAGCAATTTAAGAGACCGGATGAAAGGAATTGATAATGGATTAGGATCACCTAGTAAGTAGTTTGGGTGATTTGTCGTCTGAGCCAAGCTGTGGTAGGGTTCCATGAAAAGCTTGCAAAATTAAAAGAGGAGGGTAAACAACGAGCTCATAATTTTTTCAAGGACTTGCTTTTTGAGCCCGGGCAAATTCGTACGGTAATAATAGTTTCCTAAGGTGTTTATCTTTGTGAATTTTAGAATGGTAGCGAAGTGAATTATTGATTTATAATGGTAATAATCTTGAATTGTGTTTCATGTTCACTTGTAAATGATGTGAATGTTCACATACGCTAATGATGAATGATGTGAATGTTCACATCGCTAATGATGATGTGAATGTTTACATCGCTAATGATGGTGATGTGAATGTTTACATCGCTAATGATGACTGTGTGAATGTTCACATCTGTTAAGTTGTCAAATAGTCATTCAATGTATTCTGATTTGAGCGTTGACACGTGTCATATTTTGTTGTTGTTGTTAACATGCACATATTGTCCATCGTTTAAGTTGTGAAATAATAAGCATGTAATGTGAACATTCACATTATTATAAACCGTAGCCGATGTAAACCACATTATTATACCACGATGTGAATGTTCACATCGATGTATTATCCTTCGATACTATGAATGTTCAAATCATTAACGTCAATGGTCGGACACTGTTAAATTTCGTATTGTACAATGTTTGTCATATTGTCGGGGCATGCGTTATGGGAGATGACATCCAATGCCGTGAGTCATTCAATAAGCGGATTAAAGAAGCCGTAATCTTCCTATCACTCAAATGGTGGACACAATTGTACTTTCGGTTGATGCGGCAAATGTCGCAAGGCGTGTGAAGCAAACAAATGGAATGAGCTTATTTGTCCGACATTTGAAACAAGGCTTATGGATTCGTTCAATGATGAGGGCTTGGCAAGTTAGCAAAGCCAATGAGGATGTGTTTGAAGTTCATTCGATACCATCATTACGATTGATGTTTCGAGGCATACATGTTCTTGCTTCAAATGGCAAATCAACGGATTCCCGTGTGACCATGTTGTTATTGCCATTCAGAAGAGTCGCTACAATCTGAATGATTGTGTGGAACATTACTTTCACGTTCAGACATATCGTGCAGCCTATTCGGGAGCCATATTCCCTATACCATCAGTGGAGAAGCGCCTTTTGATCCCACGGACTTCACTATATACCCGCCAACGTGAAAAGACCACGGAAGGCCGAAGAAGAATAGGATCCCATCAAGGGGTGAGAAATTGAAGCAAATAAGGTGCGGGAGATGTGATAAGTTGGGGAACCATAATAGGAAGTCATGCACGGAGCCGATATAGGATGTACCTTTTTTCCATTTTAACATTGTACTTTACATTGGATTCTTATATTCATTTTTGAAATAAGATGTGAATATTCATGACATCGTTGTTGCCATTCGCGTAATCAGAAGTTATGATGTAAATATTCACATCATCAAATTATTAGATGTGAATATTGACTTGTGTTAAGAAATATCAACTCATAAGGTGTGAATGTTCATGACATCGTTGTTGCCATTCGCATAATCAGAAGTCATGATGTGAATATTCACATCACTTCAAAATGTTAGATGTGAATATTGACTTGTGTTTAGAAATATCATACGCACACCTGCCATATTGTGTTACTTGAACACTTTAAGCAATATTCACATTCATCAAGATGGTTTAAAAGCGAGAAAGTGCCGATGATTACGTGATGTGGATATTCACATCATGTCATGTGCATTCAAAAAAAAAAAAAAAAAATTTACAATCTCAATGTGTATGACCAACGCAAAATAGGCCTGAAAATGCATATACATATATTGAATGAAAAATATCTGTACAAGCAGTGATATAGACTTGATTTACAATTAAGCTAGTCTGCTCCAATATCAAAAATCTATTGACACTAAATTGTCTTAATTGTGGATAACAGAGTTGGGTAACAGTGATAGGTGGACAACCCCCACCTATAGGTTTTCATATTGCACTGTGTTTCTGTGGTTCAGGAAAAGGTGTACTAATGAGTCTCTTATTTGGCACCATTCATAGCGAGCTAGGCTGGCAACAATGTCTTCACGGTATACATGTGCCCTCATGAAGTAACAAAGCTATGACCCATAATCCACCACGAAAATGCAAACATGTTGTTAGATTTTGGAATTTAGGTGGGTAATGGTTGTGGAACATGTGTAGAAATCAATTTTAGGCTTACGAATTTGGTGCTTGTTGAGGACAGATGTCCACTGATATGATTGTTTTCGAAGTATTTTGGCATGATAAGTTGGTCCATAATAGTGATGATGGTCCAATGTTGTGCACCAACCCTGTGATGTAGTCTCTCTGCCAACAATTAAATTTCATATTAGGCACCAACCAACATAGGCATACATCCAATTTCAAATATTACATGCACGACAAGTGTTATGTTTGGCGACCACTTACCAAGATTTGTGCTTTGTCAATATGAGGGTCATGTATGCCTTCTCTTGGGCGATGAGTTATAATGCCTCCATACATTCTCTTTTGTGTCGTACACAACAAGCATCCAATGGAAGTTGTCGGTGTATTGGGAAGATTAAGAATCTCGCCTGATACTCCTTGATGTGTACATCAATCAGTTTATTCCTCTTGTGAGGGGTACTCTTGCGATTTTCTACACACAAAGGGCATACAATGATGCATATGAGTTTGAATATCAATGTTTCTTTATTAATGATGTGAATGTTCACATCTGCTAATGGCGAGTGATACTACTGATGTGAATGTTCACATTTCGTAATGGTGACTGATACTATTGATGTGAATGTTCACATCTGTTGATGGTGACTGATACTACTGATGTGAATGTTCACATTTCCTAATTGTCAGTGATATTACTGATGTGAACATTCACATCTGTTAATGGTGACTGAGACAACTGATGTGAATGTTCACATTTCCTAATGTTGGGTGATACTACTGATGTGAATGTTCACATCTGTTAATGTCAGTGCTATTACTGATGTGAATGTTTCCATATGCTAATGGTGAGTGATGTTACTGATGAGCATTCACATGTATTGAAACGTAATCAACATTAAAGTCTAGTTTTACCAAACATGTGCTTGTGAAGATGAATGATGAATCCTCCAAACTTGGGTTGACTAGGCCTTGTAGTTCAAGGAGAATTTCACCGTAAGCATCTATCACCTGCAGAATCAGAGGGGTGGCAGTACATTATTTTGCAGTGTTTTTTACTCTGTGTGTGTGTGTGTGTGTGTCTGTGTGTCTGTGTGTCTGTGTGTATTTTGTTCACATTTCCAGTTCACATACGTTGTTTGTTATTGAATCTTCCTTGATTATGTGAATGATGTCATCAAAGTACACATCTTTAGTCTTTGAGTCCCCTCGCCACACTAGCAACCTGTGCATTGTGATTACATAAAACGTTAATGTTAACATTGCACATTTATGAAATGATCTAATTTATCAAATATGTATGTGAAGTGACATGATCCCAAAAAAAAATTAAAAAAACAGTTTGGGATATGTAAGATCACTTACTCGTCACCGCCATTCTTGTGCAAACTTTGGACTTTTTGCTTGTTGAGTTTGTTCATGTTAGCCTGGACCTTGAGTTTGTTGTTCAAGGTTAACTTCTTCGACTTTGTTGGTGCTTTTTCTTGGTTGTTTATGCGAATCTTGTGCGTTTGGATATGTATGTGATTGCTCTTGGCTCCCTCTTTCCCTTTCTTGACCCGAGGCGGAGTTAGGGTATTCAAACTCGTCCAACCTGTGTTCTTTCCTTACCTTTTGCTTTATGCGCTTTACCCTCGATGGGGGGCTGACAATGTGTTCCAATGCTGCGGTGGGATGCTTGTCGGTGTCAGAGCCTTTGTGCTTCACTTGGGTGACGATGTGGACGGACTGATCATCAAAAAGGTCTTGAAGTACTGTTTTTTCACATTCCAAGTTGATGACCAACTTTGTCAGCCGCTGAATTTCTGCATCTTTCAACTCCATGCAAGTCTTCATGTCCATGTGCACATTGGATGGGCTTGATTGGTCAAATAGTTTGGCTTCAAGGGCAGCAATCACCCTTGCCCTCAATTCCCAAGATTCTTCCAATTGTTTGTATTTCGCTTCCCATTGCCGTACAAGACCCCAAGCTTTTCGGTTTTCTGCTATTAGTACTTCTACAATGTCGGGTTCAGTTGGTTGTGCTATGATGATTCCTTTCTCAAAGATTGGGGATGCTACTTGGGTTGGTATAATGTCCAACATCATTCAGGTCCGTTGCATCGTCAGAAAATGCATCCCTGTCATCACTGTGTTGACTGGCTTCACTTTGATCCTCATTGCTTTCATTTTTCTTTGCTACTGCACTTGACAATATCTCAGGTTTGGGCTCCACATTCAGTTTTGTATGACAGTACATCTTCGTTTCAGTTGGTGATGCCATTAGCTCGCCGCCATATACCTGCATTTGGAGACAGTATGTTAGTTAGCTAGTTCCTCATCTCATGATGTGAATAGGCACAATATGTTTGGTTGTACTTCTACCTCATTTAATCCCAGCTTAGCCAAAGATATGGACTTCATGTTGCTATGTAAATCTGTCAGGTCCCATTTTACGCATCGTGGAATAGCATTGGGGTTACGGGGTTGTAAGATTGTTGTATGCTCACACAGCCAGTACTGAAACAAATAACAAATATGAGTAATGTGAATGTTCTCATCAATTAACATTGATGTGAATGTTTACACCACTAGGGCAGTAGTGTAAAATTTTACATCAATTAACACTGATGTGAATGTTCACATCTGTTGATGTGAATGTTCACATCTGTTAATGGGGAGCCATGTTTCTGATGTGAATGTTCACATTCCGTAATGGTAAGTGTTACTAATGATGTGAATGTTCACATCATAATGTGACCGCTATTATCTTGAAATGAATGTTCACATTTTGCTAATGGTGAGTCTTTATTCGATGTGAAATTCACATCTGTTAATGTGAGTGGTACTACTGCGTGAATGTTCACATCTGTTAATGTGAATGTTCACATCTGCTAATGGGGAGCCATGTTTCTGATGTGAATGTTCACATTCCGTAAATGTTCATATTAAACATAGAATAAGTTTTATGAGATTTACCATTAACAACATCACACATCCGGTGACTCGGCCTGGTTTTCCACAGTTTTGGCCCAATGAACCCATCAAGTTTGCCCGGATGCTCTCAGCCCAATCATACTCGATCATCTTCTCTAATGGGTCCATGCATGAGTAGAAAGCCCATCCAATTGTTTCGCCGGATGTAGAGAAGAATAGCTTGACGCATGCGTACATGCAAACTAATCTTGCGACCTCCTTATTGTCATGTTTTTTTGTGCCTTTCAATGCTTCGCTCAGAATTTCTCGTATTTTGGCAGCAGACAACCGACTAACATCCTTGCACATTCGGTGTATGATGCCGGTTGTTGGTTTTGCACCATAAGAGATGTCCATCGACTTGGTGCATGATCCACCTCAAAATCGGTGACACGTCGCTTCTAAAATCTGGATGTTCTTATCCCCAATGTAAAACCTCCCGCTAGATTGCTTGAATGTACGTACTATACGCACAATGACATCATCATATTTCATGCAAATGGTTGAGGTCGATTTCACATCTTGATCAAGGAATCAAATAGTGCCCGAACGGAGTTTTCTGAGGCACTTGTGGCCACGTGTGAATTTTGTATCCTTTAAGAGTTTGACCAATCTGTTAGGTTTGACCGGTAGTTAACTTTTTCATGTTCACTTCTTCAGAATGACTATTTGATCAGGTTTGGTTTTGGCACGGGATTCCCCTCGCTTTCGCTTGCCATCAACTTTGTGGGGAAGACCTGTGTGTTCAAATAAGCACATTTAATTGGCTGAAACACAGACCATGGAACCAGAAGCACCAAACAACATTCAACAACCAAAGATTGTAAAGAATGTGAACATTTACATCATTGTGGTGATGTCAATGTTCACATCGATGTCAAATGCTTTAAGTTTGAGCGAAGTTTGGGGGTTCGACACTAATGTGAACATTCTCTTTATGTGAATGTTAACATAATCCATGTTTGCAAAATAAATACGAATCGACCATGGTTACAAGGCAATGTTAATATTGACATGGGTGACCACATTACGTTATAATTTAAGAAATATCAAAGGGGGGAAGCAACAGTGCCAAACAACACCCAATAACACAAACAACTACGAGATTGATGTCACAATGTGCATATTTACATTAATGTGAATGTTCACATTATCCATGTTCGCAAAATAAGTTCAGAAAATGACAACAGTTACTAGCCAATGTGAGCAAAATCAAAGGGGGGACCCAACAGCACCAAACTACACCCAATGACACAAACAACTTGGACATTTATGGCGCAATGTGAATATTTACATCATAATGCGACTATTCACATGATGTCCATGTTCATATCAGTGTCTACTACTGGAAGTTTACCCTGTAAGGAACACTAATGTGCAAGTTCACATCAACCATGTGTGCCAAATTAATTCTGAAAAGTTCAATAGTTACAGGGCAATGTGAATGTTTACATCGTTGATCAAATTATGTTATAATATGCTAAAAATCAAAGGGGGGAACCAACAGCACCAAACTATACCCAATGACAGAAACAAGTCCAACATTGATGTCACAATGTGAATGTTCACATCACATTCCATCACATTGTTGACTGAAGTTTGGGGATTCTGTGGACATCAACAATGAACAATATCAACACTGACTGTAATGTGAACATTCACGTAGTCATACACTGATGTGAATGTTCACATCGTTATACACTGCTGTGAATGTTGACAGCAGTGTATACTACTGTAAGTTTGCCCAGTAATCAACGCTTATGTGAATGTTGACATCATCTATTTTCACAAAATCAATTCCGAAAAAATCTATGTTTACGAATTCAAAACCGTAAAACCGTAAAGGTGGAGGTATACATCGGTGATAACATTATGATTGGAAAGCAGATGGTGGAATGTTAGTACTTACTTTTGTTCGTCATTGTTGGTGGGGATGGAAAACTTCGGTGGGACGACAGATTTCCGAAACGGCAAGCACGCTCCTTCGATGTGAACCTTCGCCGTGGTGAGATGAAGACGAATCTGGGGTCGATGGTCGACGAGGCGATGTGAATCTAGGGTTTTTGGAGTTTCGTTGATTGAGTTTTCGTTTTGGAAATTTTGTTGATTGAATAGGAATGGGTTTTGAAGAATCGGTTACACGCGGGAGAGACGGGGAGGGTTGTTTCGTCATTTTATAATTAATGGACCTAATGGAATATTAAGAAATAGTTTGGGTTTTATGGAACTAAACAGTTATAAATGGGACTTTTCAAAAAAGAGCCCTAAATTTTATAGAGAAAAGAAATATAATAGTATGCAGAAACATGTCAGGTTTTATATTATTTTCTTTTATTTTTTTTTCTATGTACAGACATTTGTATAAGACAAGGACATGTGTAATATTTTCACTAAATATAATTTACCCTACCCAAAAATTAAAATAAATAAATAAATAAATAAATAAATAAATAAGGAATTTTGACTAGTGTGGTGTGTTTGATCCTGGCAAGATAAGTATGCAGGTAACTGTGCTAAATGAGAATGTCTTTACTTTATTGACAAAAAAAAATGGCCCAACTTTTCCTTTTATCTTATTAATTATTCTGCAATGGTATTTTGTTACAGGGTACAGAAGGATCATCAGAGGTTCGCTGCTCTTACTCTTCAATTATGCGCTATTCATAGTTTTGGAATACAATAAAATCTGAAATTTCGGGTGTTTCCTGTGACAACAATTCACAGATTCGTGCTACATGTTAAATAAAAAGCGAAAGTGTTGTTGATAATTGAACAAAACGCATGATATCATACTACATAATAAAAATGGATGTGATCCAAATATGAACCATTGCCGATTTTACTTTCTGTTGTTTGTCATTAGTCCTCACTAGAAATTAAAGAAAAATTCACGAGACAATTGATGGTTTGCCTAGCTTATCATTGTACTAAATATATATCAGGTAGTTATTATTATTTAATGCTTCTCTGTTGTCTTCTTTTTGTCTCATGAAGCTTGTGCTTGGATTAAACCAATTGATGTTGCAAAGAAAAAGCATGTGTTTGCAAGAGAGCTGGCAAAAAGGCTGATAGAAAAAGAAAATGATTGAATTAATTGATTACATTGTGAAAATTTACATGTTTATGTAGTCCACTGCTTTAAGATGCCACTTCATCACAGAAGCAGAAGAAGAATAGACTCTTATCCTAGAGACAAAGCACGGCATCAATGAGATGGTAGAGGAAATCCTTGAAGAAGACTCTTAATCACGCAGATAGAATGCTGACTAATGTTGATAACCATTGGAACACTATTTTGCATCTTGTAGCCTACAAGTACGAAAGATATCATTTTCCTCAAAATCTTTTCGGACCCATAAACCGAATGACATGGGATGTGTTTTGGTTTAAGGTACTTTCCCTGAGCTATATATATTAACTTGCAATACTAGTAGTAGAGAGCTAAGGATCCTCTACCGTAATTTTTCTACAATGATTTTGTGCTTTTAATTATAGCAAACACTATAACATATAAGAATTTTAAAAACTAAATATTTTGGCCTCTAAAAATGAAAATTTTGTTGCAAAAGACATTTAGGGACCAATTTCTATCATCATAAGGATAGTCGCTAAAAGGTCGTCTTGAAAAATTAAAAATAAGGTTTTTAGTAACAAAATTTTGAAAATGTCACTAATAAATAGACTTTTAAGGACAAACTAATTTGGTCTAAAAATAGTTTATTTTTTTAGACAAAAAATTTGGTCCCAAATAGATAATAATTAATCACTAATATCTAATTTTCGTTGTTAAAAATATAATAACGATATTTTTCACAAAAAAAATATTTAGTCCCTAAAAAATAATTTTGTTCCTAAATTTTGATCTCCAAAACCTTAATTTTTTGTAGTGATAATACATTATAACAGCTTGAGTTTAAATTAAAGTAAAATGACATTGTATCACATTTTTTTAAACCACAACCTTAAATGATGCAATTTACTTTAATTTTAAACAGAAACTGTTAGATCAGCCCAATAAGATTATTGCAGAGAGATTTATGACACAGGATCCTGATCCAATAGTATATATGCATTGGATAATAATAATAATTGAAAAATCTAGAAACCTCCTAAAAGTTGATTTGTGATTATGTATCAATTTTAAGCAGAATATAACAATTCCAATCAAACAATCAAGAGAAAGAGACACAACGATTTTTACGTGGAAAAATCACAATTGGACACCTCCAACTGTGATAAAAAAATCACGGGCAACTGCCACAAGACAATCCACTAAGAAGAATTAAACGAATTACACATGTATACTCTCAATTATCTAGCAAATCCACAATGCCTAATTGAACCAACCTCTATGTGCCTCTTCCAACCCCATTTTCACCACGTAATTGTCTTTCTGATGAGCCACTACGGATTCCACCAAAGCTTCAGGCTCGAATTCTTGTAATCCTGGCCCGAAGAACAACTCTCTCTTTTGTGTATAACAAACAAATCTTTGATGTACTCTCTTTAAACCATGAGTTGAATACTCAATAAAACATCAAAGAAAAATAACAAAATATCCCCAGATATAAACCTTTAAGAACCAAAAAGAAGATCTGGAGGGATTCAATCAATGAGTAGTATAGTTTTTGAGAGAAAACCAACTACTTATAGAAAATCCAAAGCAATCCTAGTTGGGAAAGAAAACCAACTTCTTGTTTGTAGAAAACCAACTACTTGCAGAACTCCAAAGTAATCCCACTTCTTATAGAAACCCAAAATAAACCTTGTTTTAGAAGAAAACCAACTCCATAATGAATCTGGAAATCTGGGATCGCGCGGTCCGCTCGAGCGTGAGACTTCCCGCTTGAGCGGAGACTTCATATTTTGTGATTTCATGTAGGCTCCCCGCTCGAGCGTCCGTTTCCCCGATCGAGCGGAAAATCACACCTTCCAGTATTTTTTCAGGCAAAACAGAGATACTGTGAGCTTGCAAACCCCGCTCGAGCGCCCATTTCCCCGCTCGAGCGGGAAGGCCAGAACTGGAAAATCTTGAAAAGTATAACATGAATGGATAGGCAACTTTGAATGCATTTTTACATTTTGCTTCAGGCCGCGAGCTGACCGGGCAGCTCGACCCCTGTCATAATAAGCAAAGTGGCAATCTTGAAAACATTAACATCACAAACTGATCTGCAAGGCTCGATTCGGGTTGGATTCGTATCTAAAAAACTCATAGCCTCACTGAAATAAAAATGCGAAAACAAATACAGCTGAAAGGAGTTTTGTCAAATGGGATTGTCAAGAATAAAAACCTAACAATCTCCCCCTTTGGCAATGCCGTGACAAAACACATCTAACAAATAAAATCCTAATCACCCCAACCTATTACAGCCAACAAAAACAAACTTCTTTCACAAGGTCATGATCTGCAAAACAGCTATGAGTGCCACAATCTCCAAAACAACTATTAGTCCCACAAGAGTATATGAAAAAACAATATAAGACTATCTTCAAACATGAGATAGAAAACATGAATAAAAACGACTTGGAGATTTTAAGAACATGCAGCATGAAAACCTGAAAACTAAGATACATGCACCAGACACATGGCATGAATACATCATGAGAACCAACAAAAAATAATATGGTGGAGCAAGCAATGAATTCAGATTTGGACCTTAAAACACACAAGACTATCTAAGAAGCACAATTACTTGAAAACACAATGTGCACAACCTCTAGAAAATTCCTCATAAAAGAAAGTGATGCAATATGTGAAAAGCATAGATCCCATGATAAAAGTGTGTGTGTGACTCTTGGAGTTCGACAAACACTAGATTCAATCCTAGTAGTGATCTGAAAGTTGAACCTTCGACAAGAGAATCTAAGTACAACAAAGGAAAGTCAAACCACTATGAATCAAGGGGTATTTGGTGAGTAAAGGCGGAGGCTCCCCCTCAATCAATGAATCCTTTATTTTTCCTTTTTTTTTTCACATCTTTCTTTTCTTTCTTTTGCACATTTTTTTTTCTTTTCTTTTGCACTTTTTTTCTTTCTTTCTTTTGCACACTCATTGGCGGCTGACACGCTCAAGAGTATGGAAACCGAACCAGAGAAGCATGGATATATTAAGGATGGCCTGGTTGGTGATCAGAGCGCCCCCAACGCATCCCGGGAAAGGAGTGAATCCCCGCTCGTTCGATATTGGGTCACTACAGTTCGAAGGACTCAAATGTCACGGTCCTTAATCTTGAACCAAAGAGTCCAAATCCGGCAAATCGTTTTGAAAACAGGTTTTTTTTGAAAGAAGTGCCAAACATGGACTGCTTCGCCAGATACAGAGTCGCCACCTAAATGTTTTTTTTTAAATGGGAAATTTAGGAAACCCTGACTCGGTGCCAAAGGCCACGTGTCCATCATCACCAAAGCTGCCTCGGCTCGGGAACTTGGGTACGATTGGGGAAGGTCGCCGTGAGCACCTTCGCCGATGGCCAAAGACCGGCCTCTACTAACCATGATATCTTATTTTGAAAACATTGTATGTTCTTATTAGGTTATTAGCCTAGGTTACTATGTGATGCCAAAGATACAAGTATAGACTGAATCGCCTGAATTGGAACAAAACATTTCATGTTTGTTTGTTTGAAAATGGTTTGATGGTGCTACCCGCAGGTAGGCTAAGACGCGGATTTGCCACCTTCAGGTGGGCTTAGAAAACGTGATTTTGCCACTATCTAGTGGGCTTAAAACAAACATTTGATGAATTATCCCAATTCAAGTAACTCAGCCTCCACCCACAGGCATTCAAGGCAGTTATATCACATAAGCATTTAGCCTCATGGTAAGCATGCTTTTCATGGCAGTCACTCACACGCATGCAAGGATGCTAAAGCATAAAACTCACCGAGTACTCCAAGCCAAAACAGAAGCTTGTTAGAAATCCATGCATGGACCTAAGCATACTGAAATGTCTAATGCAACACATGCAAAGATGCAACTATAGCAGGCTCGGCTATTCTAAACATGGCATGTGAAATGCTACAGCTAACACGTGTTCAATTTGGAATTGAAATACAAATGCAGTTTGTATGATGCGCCAAGCCCGGTGCGTGCAAAACAGATGAATGATGCAAACATGCTGTCATACTGTATGCTAATTGAAATATGCCCTATATCTAACCATCATAAGCGGGTAAATAAAAGGGATGAAAGAAGTGGGGGTTGGAAGACATACATCACACTCACCCACACTTATTACAATTATGCCCTCGCGTAGAGGGTCTGAATAAATAATACAGTCCGAAATGAAAGAATAATACAGTCCAAATAATACAGTCCGAATAATATACAAATTTCTAATTAATTATCAAATTAAATAAGAAAAACTGTAAATTAACATGCAAGCCAGGGGCTGCCTTGACTTCGCTCCGGATAATGAAATGATGCATGTTGGGCTGCCTTGCGCGGAAATCCAGTGGGATGCCCCAATTAGCCTTTGTTTGCACATTTTCTCGAAATGTGTGCCAGACTCCGAAAAGTTGCTGATTCTTCATTTTGCTACAACAGAGAGCAAGAAAGGGACATAGCAATGTATTTCAGAAATATATGCATGCCTCGATCCTCGTGTCACCAATCACGCATCTCGATGCATGATGGCCGAGGAATCGGATTGCACAACTCAATATAGGATAAATGCATATGGGTGCTACAACAGAACCTAACTCCATCATGGGCAATCCGGAGTGTCGGTGACTTGGGAATTGAGACCCGTTCCGTCACTCGGAGTACGAAACGCGCCTCGTTTCCCGTGCCCGGGCTTATTCCTATCCCGAACACAATGCAATATGCATGATATGCATGAATGCGACTAAAATACAATCCTAGTATGCACAATGCTATGAAAATGAGATGTCTCGAAATGCGTGCACGCCGACACGCAAACCGAAGCGATGATCCTAAGGCATAAAAATGGCATACACAATGCAATTGGACTTACACTAACATGAGAGAGCCTCAGCCACACTCACATAAGAGGCCGTCGGATAAAAGTGAAGTGCCTTGAAATGCATGCACACGGGCATGCAAACCGAGGCAATGGCATAAAGGCATGAAACGGCTTGAAAATATGATATACAATAAGACTAAAATGAGATGTCTCGAAATGCGTGCCCACGGGCACACAAACCGAGAAAATGGCATACGGAATGCAATAGGACTAAAATGAGATATGCGATGCAATATGGGCTTACACCAACATGAGAGAGCATCAACCACACTCACACAGGAGGCCATCGGATGAAACTGAGGTGCCTCGAAATGCGTGCGCACGAGCACGCAAACCGAGGCAATGGCATACGGAATGCAATGAGACTAAAATGGCATACAGGATGCAAAATGGACTTATACTAACATGAGTGAGCCTCAGCCACACTCACATAAGAAGCCAGGGGATGAAAATGAAGTGCCTCGAAATGCGTGCACACAGGGACGCAAACCGAGGCAATGACACTAAAGCATGAAATGGCACTCCAAATGCAAATTGGACTTATACTAACATGAGAGAGCCTCAGCCGCACTCATATAAGAGGCCGATGGATGAAAATGAAGTGCCTTGAAATGCGTGCACACGGGCACGCAAACCGAGGCAATGGCATACGGAATGCAATGACATAGAAAATGATATGCAAACATGCCAATGGAATTTCAGCACTAAAATATGGGGGAAAACAGCCCCGAAATGAGGCGAAAGTACACCCGATGCATGAAATGGTCCCGAAACATGAATTTAGGCACCCGAAATGGCCTATAGCTATACCAAACATGCACAATATAGACATGGAATGAAAATACAGTAGCAAGGCAGCCCCAAGAAAAGCATTTTTCAGTCATAAAAAGGGCTAAACAGCAAGCACACATAGGATTAAGCAAGAATGCAAAAATGGCTCCGCAAGAGTGGTATTGAAGCAAGTGATACATGCGATACCCAAATGGAAAAATACCCTTCTACAACACTGATGAGGGACTAAAAATATTCACATTTACAGTAGATAACATCCCCCAAATCAGTATGCAAACATGCTAAAAATGTCATGCAAGAACTAGGATACAAAAGGCTATAACATGAGGTACCCCAAACATTCATCAAACCAGAAAAGACCCTTAATGAAATATGTCAAGAAGATCAAAATATGACTCTTTCCAGTTCTGATGATGACCGAAAACAGAAGCTAGATAAGCTTAAAAAAAAAGCATGCAAAAATGGGGCTAAAGAGGGGTATAAAGACAAGCACAACATGGAGACCCCCAGCAAGGTTGATCCCTTCTACAATGTTGTAGAGGGACTCAAAATAAGCTTACTCACAGTTCATGACAAAACCCAAAACAAGCTACATGTAGGCCAAACAAATCATGCAAATTTACGGTAAATATGAGAGATTATGAAGCAAGTGCATGATAGAGAGGCCAAACAGGGTTGAGTCATTCTTCAAAGTTGAAGAGGGTCTCAAAATAGGCCCACTCACAGTTTACATAATGCTCGAAAACAGATCACTCATAGGCTAGAAATTTCATGCAAAATATTGGCATATAAGATAATATTGAAGCAAGTGCCAAATGGAGGGCTCAAACAGGGTTGAGCCCTTAAACAAACATGAAGATAAGCTCAAAATAGGCCTAGTTTCAGTTAGGGTCGGATCCCAAAACAGTAAGCAAATAGGCTAAGGAAATGAGGCAAAAATGAGCTCAAAAGAGGGTGAAGTGGACTTACCCTTGAAGATCAAGACTTTGGTTGCTTCTTGGACCAAATTTGTTGCCTCTTAGCTTCTGGAAAGCCTCTCCTTGCTGCTGGAATGGAGTAGTAGTGGTGGTGCTTGAAGATGATGAAGAAATGACACCAAAACTTGAAGGAAATGAAGTTGTATGTATGTGTATGCTCCAACCAATGCTTGTAATCTCTTCTCTTGAGTTGGGAGGACACCAATGTAGACAAGAGAGGGAGAGAGGAATCCTTGGCCAAATGGAGGGAAATGAGCTCTTATTTCCCTCCAAAGGGGTCCCCCGGATCAGATATTTTTGGGGAAAAATCAAAGCATAGCTAGAATGCACACATCTCAAGGAAGCAGGCCGGCTAGGCACCTTTGCTGCAGGTGGCCGGCCGGCTAGGGGCAAAATGGTCATTTGAGAATTTCTGGCCGGCCACCAAAGATTGGTGTCCTCCCATGTGTGTACAACAAGACCCTATGGTTGGAAATTGGCAACTCTGAAACAGGAGAAACAACAAGCCACTTTTCAAAGAGGTTCAAAAGGGTCAATTGCAATTACTGGCCGGCCATGTGTTTTTAGGGTCCTCCCATGTGTGTACAACACAAATATGTGGTTTTGGCTTTAAGAAAATGGCCCTAGGGTGTTCAACATTAGCCCGGAAGTGAAAAAAACGGGCGCCGGGGGGCGTCGGAGGAGCATAACTGGTTGCTGAGACAATTGCTGGCCTCCCACCCTCCAAAGGACCTTCTGGTGATAAGCAGAGGTACCGCCAAAAATGAACTAAAACCGATGCAAAACGAATGCTCGGGGGCCAAAACACGCATTCGGGGTCTCAAAACCGCCGTTATAATCGAAAGTGGTGTTTGGCCACGAAGTGGGTATCTAAGGCCCCAGTGTCCCTCAAAAGGGAGTAAATGAGATGCATGCCAAAAACCGGAGGAATCGGAGATGGTTGGGTGGTCCCGAACCGAGGCACACAGCCTGATGGTTCCGAAAACCGAGAACCGGGCTCCGAAATGGGCAAAATGGCCTACGGGCACGAAATGTAGCCCACGGTCACTGAGAGATGGTCTACAGGACCTCTCCCTCCCCTCAGGAAAGAAAACAGAGAAAACCGAGTCTGGTTCGCAAACCGAAGCAAGGCACAGAAGAGAGTTCGGAAGTTCGGAGGCAGGGCGCACGGCTGCGACTCTGAGACTTCTGAACGAGCACAATATGCAACATCACCGAGCGCTCAATCGGTGATGTCTGAGTCTTAAGGTCGGTCAAAAATGGGGTGTCTACAGTGACTCTGAGGTAGCCTTTTCCTCATGCCTGGACTACAAAGAACAGAGGGGAAAGCTGTAGAGATGCAAAAAGATGGAAGATGATTAAGAGACTCAACATCACCCATGATATGCTAGTATAGGTCAATTCCTCTAGAAAAGCAAAAGATACAATGCCAAAAGTCCATGAAAAAAAAAACACTAAGTCGAAAGACTCCGATATTTGCTAATCCAAGAGTGTGTACAGAATGAGACATACTAATCAAAGAACACACACTCCAAAATGAGTAATGACCAGAGAAAGCACACACATGTTAACATGTAATGGATATTCTCATCAATTCCAATATGCACCAAGGACATCTCAAAAAAAAAAAAAAATCAAGCTTGCAAAACCATACTAAGAAAATCTTTTTGGGTTTTTTTTTTTTTTAATTTTTTTTCTTTTTCTAAACAAAGCAGGACAAAAAAAAAAAAAAAAACATTCACACATTTTTATTTTTTTTTTTTCATAAAAAAAACACAGAGACCCCAAAAAAAACTAAAAAGAGTAAACACATTAACACAAGTCAAGTTTTCTCACCCAAATCTTTTTGGTCTTAACAAAATTAGATCTAGCGGTCTTGGTAAATGTCGTGGTGTTGTGAACACCCTCATGAATCTTGGTATTCCGCCTGGACATGTAAGGTTGTCTACTAACCCAAAAAGAATTCGAATTTCTACCCCTTTGAGACACTCTCCCATGCAACTTATAACAATAAGGGCGAATATGACCATGCATACCACAATGATGACAAATAAAAACAGGGTGTACCTTCTTTTCTTTTACCTTACCAACTCTAGGGAGTTTGAGAAGTCTTTCCTCTTGTTGAATCTTTTGTCCTCCCTTTCCTTGAGTTCTTGTATCATGAGATGTGGAAGCACTCTGTTTTTGCTCTCTCTTATCTCCAAAGCCAATGCCACTCTTGTCTGAACATATTTGTTGAGTTCCAATGATATCCTCCAAAGTTTTTGATCCTTTGTTCCAAAGACCAATGGTGACCATGGCACACTTGAGCTCTTCCTCTTTCTTGATCATTAGTTCTTCCAAGGCAACTTGTGACATCTCGAGAGATTCAATCTTTTCTTCATACATGGCATGAGTTTCCTGTAGCTCATTCCTCTCTATCTCACAAGTCAACAGTTTTGCACAAAGAACTTGTTGATCATCAGCTATCTTGATGGCATTGATCCTAGCCTCGAAAATCTCCTCCTTAAGTTTGACATTCTCATATTCACATGCTTTGAGTTTCTTTGTGAGTTTGTCATTCAATTTGAATAAATTAAGAGACTCCTTATACAGCTTTTCATAGGCTTGCTCAAGCTCTTCATGATCACTCTCCGAAGATTCATCATCAGAGGTATTCTCAACTGACCTCTTCGAAGACTCTGTTTGTCCTTCAGCTTCAGAAGCTGCCGTGAAAGTAAGGAATTGTTTATGTCCCTCTTCACTTTGATCTTCATTGTCACTATCATCTTCATCAGACTCTGATTCATCATCCCAAGTGATAGCGAGGGCTTTCTTCTTCTTCAAACGAGTGAGGCATTCTGAAGCAAAGTGGCCAAATCCTTGGCATTCATAGCATTGGGCATTTTCAGAGTTGCCTTGTATCTTTCCTTTTTCTTTCTTGGCTATAGAATTAATTTTGACTTTATTTTTGCCTTTGGATTTATGAGTGTGAGTAGATTCCAAAAGATTAGGATTCTTTTTTAAAAAAGGTTTTTTAAATTGTTTAACAAAAGCAGCCATAATCTTGGAATCTATCTCACAATCTTCATCAGAATCCTCAACCACTTTATGAGCACTGCTAAAAGCAACATCTTTTTGTTTCTTTTTGAAATTTCTATGTGCCTCATAAGTTTGGAGATTTCTAACCAACTGATCTAGCTTGAGGTTGTCAACATCTTGAGCTTTCTCAATAGTCGTAACTTTTGGTTGGAACCGATCGGGTAAGGATCTCAAAATTTTTCCCACAACTTTGGATTTTGGTATTTTTTCACCTAAATTGAAGCTGGAATTTACAATGTCACTCAACTTCGCATAAAATTCATCAAAGGTCTCACTATCTTTCATTGAAAGGTTTTCGAAACTAGATGTGAGCCTTTGAAGTTTTGAGCGTTTAACAGAAGGAGTGCCCTCATGAATAGTTTGTAAGATATCCCAAGCCTCTTTTGCGACTTCACAATTGCAAATCCGACTAAACTCTTCAGGTGTGACAGCGCAAAAGAGAGAATTGATAGCTTTACTATTCCAGCTACTATTTTGGTAATCAATTGTGTCCCACTTATCAATTGGTTTGGGGAAAGTTACTCCATCAACGGTAATTGTTGGTTCGGTCCACCCATTCATGACAGATTGCCAAACTTTTTCATTAATAGATTTTAAAAAGGATCTCATCCGAGCTTTCCAAAAAGAATAATTGGATCCGTCAAGTAGGGGTGGTCGAACCATAGAATTTCCCTCACGAATTGTATCCATTATCACAAATCAAACAAGATCTCGTTCTAAAAGTTTTTTGTTTTTTAAAAATAGAGCGTTCTAAAATAATTTTTTTAAAAAAAAAATAAAAATAGAATGACCTGCTCTGATACCAATTGAAAAATCTAGAAACCTCATAGAAGTTGATTTGTGATTATGTATCAATTTTAAGCAGAATATAACAATCCCAATCAAACAATCAAGAGAAAGAGACACAACGATTTTTACGTGGAAAAATCACAATTGGACACCTCCAACTGTGATCAAAAAATCACGGGCAACTGCTACAAGACAATCCACTATGAAGAATTAAACGAATTACACAGGTATACTCTCAATTATCTAGCAAATCCACAATGCCTAATTGAACCAACCTCTATGTGCCTCTACCAACCCCATCTTCACCACGGAATTGTCTTTCTGATGAGCCACTCCGGATTCCACCAAAGCTTCAGGCTCGAATTCTTCAGAATCCACAACTGAAGAACAACTCTCTCTTTTGTGTATAACAAACAAATCTTTGATGTACTCTCTTTAAACCATGAGTTGAATACTCAATAAAACATCAAAGAAAAATAAAAAAATATCCCCAAATATAAACCTTTAAGAACCAAAAAGAAGATCTGGAGGGATTCAATCAATGAGTAGTATAGTTTTTGGGAGAAAACCAACTACTTATAGAAAATCCAAAGCAATCCTAGTTGAGAAAGAAAACCAACTTCTTGTTTGTAGAAAACCAACTACTTGCAGAACTCCAAAGTAATCCCACTTCTTATAGAAACCCAAAATAAACCTTGTTTTAGAAGAAAACCAACTCCATAATGAATTTGGAAATCTGGGATCACGCGGTCCGCTCGAGCGTGAGTCTTCCCGTTCGAGCGGAGACTTCATATTTTGTGATTTCATGTAGGCTCCCCGCTCGAGCGTCCGTTTCCCCGATCGAGCGGAGAATCACACCTTCTAGTATTTTTTTAGGCAAAACAGAGATACTGTGAGCTTGCAAACCCCGCTTGAGCGCCCATTTCCCCGCTCAAGCGGGAAGGCCAGAACTGAAAAATCTTGAAAAGTATAACATGAACGGACAGGCAACTTTGAATGCATTTTTGTATTTTGCTTCAGGCCGCGAGCTGACTGGGCAGCTCGACCCTCGTCATAATCAGCGAAGTGGCAATCTTGAAAACATTAACATCACAAACTGATCTGCAAGGCTCGATTCGAGTTGGATTCGCATCTAAAAAACTCATAGCCTCACTGAAATAAAAATGCGAAAACAAATACAACTGACAGGAGTTTTGTCAAACGGGATTGCCAAAAATAAAAACCTAACAATAATAATAGTAGTAGTAGTAGTAGTAGTGGTGATGTGGTAACATAAAGGGTTAATTACACTGTTACTCTCAATTATTAGTGAATATCACTTTACTTCTCATCTATGAACTTGTATATTTTGATCCTCTCAAATATAAAAGTGCATCTCACTTTTACGCCCACCAAAAGGGGAGACATTTGTATGATTTGTCATAATTGAGGAGATAAAAATATATATAGTTTCATAGATAAGAGATCAAAATAATATTCGTTAGTTGAGAACATTTTGCTATAATTAACCTTGACATAAGTTACAATCTAAAGCATTAAGGTTAGAAACTCTTCAATTCCTTTTTAATATTGTCTTCTTGCTTGATTTGTTTGAATTTTCAGAGTGTATACAGAATGACTCTCATCCACATTTGATATATCATCGAAACATTGATGGTAAGGCAACAAAAGAAGTATTTGAGGAAGAGCGTGAGGATGCGATAAAGGAAGCTGAGAAAGCAATCAAAGATATTAATAGTTGCTTGATGTTTGTTTTCACTATAATTGGCATCATCAATTACGCTGCACTTTTTACTATCCCTGGTGGTTTCGATCAATAATATGGCCTACCAATTTTTTTCACAAAAGCAAAAATGGACAACGAGATTTGTAGTTGTTCATGTCTTACGTTGGAGGAAGTCTGGTTGTTTCTTTATTGGGTTTGGGATCTCAACTTTTAATACAAATGTCATGGTTTCACACTTTCTTGCCATTGAATGTTTTCACTATAGCTGGCACCATCAATTACGATGCACTTTTTACTATCTCTGGTGGCTTCGATAAAAAATATGGCCTACCAATTTTTTTACAAAAGCAAAAAATGGACAACGTGATTTGTAGTTGTTCATGTCATATTGGAGGAAAGTTTGTTTGCTTCTTTATTGGGTTTGGGATCTCAAGTTTTAATACAAATGTCATGGTTTCACACTTTGTTGCCATTGAATGTTTTCACAATAATTGGCACCGTCAATTAAGATGCACTTTTTACTATCCCTGATGGTTTCGATCAATAATATGGCCTACCAACTTTTTTTTACAAAAGCAAAAAATGGACAACAAGATTTGTTGTTGTTCATGTCACATTGGAGGAAGTCTGTTTGCTTCTTTATTGGGTTTGGGATCTCAACTTTTAATACAATTGTCATGGTTTCACACTTTGTTGCCCTTGAAATTTCTTATTGCAACCACGTCCTTGTACTATGCCACTGGCTTCTCAGTCACGACATGTTTTCAAACTTTTATTATTGGGGATGCATTCATAAATTCATATTTGGGGATGATGTGGCCTGCCTGTATTCTTATGACCCTTATTTACACAGATGCATTATACTTGACCTCGATTACTTGTACTACATAATTCGCTATTCACTTGCTTATAGAAGCCAAAAAGTGTAGAGTTTGCACTTGTTTGTGTTGGCTTTTGGCTTTCAAATGTTATAACTTGATAATTTTGGCGTGCCAAGGATCAATCAGTCCTTACAAAAATTTAATTGCCAACCAATTATCAGACGATTGTGTTTTAGTTCTTTCAGCCTCAATGAAGAGGACTTTTACTGGTGGCTTTGCTTAGGAGGAATAAACTGACAATGATTAAATGAAGAACAATTGCAGTATTTCATTAAGTAAAACGAAAGACTTACAATGATCCAATTCAGCCTCATAGAGGTTTACATCAACAATCTACTTGAAACTACTCCTATGAACGAAATGCAGTACAAGAATCTGAAGTACAGAAATATGAAGGACAAGAAATATAAGAACTGGAAATAAAGTAAAGTAGATATAAACTGGTTTTCTAGATCTAAGTCTGGGGCTCGTTCTGAGGCCTTCTCTACTATTTATATTTCTCAATGGCAATCAGCCGAATCGCATTTCTAAGCTCGAATCATGCTTCCATGATTGCTGATCATGTTGCCTTGTAGTTAGCTCCACTATGCCATCTCTGCAGTTAGGTTTCTCTCTTGATTTTGAATTTAAATATGAATAACCTTTGAAACCACGTCAACTTGCATTTCTTTGCTGATTTAGTGCTATGCAGATCTGCTCAAACCAATACTAACTGCCACATATGTGATTACGATTGAAGACTTGAATAGTTTTCCCGTATTGCCCTTATTTTGCCATGCGTCGAACTATGATTGGCCCGTACAAAATATATAGCCAACATTACCCCCCGCACTAATATAACTAATACTTGGTGATATTAGTGGATCAAGGCATTTTCCCACGTCTTAGAACGTGCATGTCTTTTGCATTTTTAGAAACACAACCGTCATTCATTGATGAACATTTGCATTAACTCCTTGAACATGCTCACTATCTCAGTATTCGAAAAGACCAATTCAGTTCTCATGGCTAAACAGACTTTTTCTTATCTCGATCAAGCATATGAAGAGTTGTTTGATAATACCATTTGTCCTCGAAAGAATCTTCATGCATTGATTAGCCACCTTTACCCACCTTTCTATATTCAAGTCATGGAAGCTTTTGCAAATTATCAACCTCTGGATTACGAACATATTATCCATAATTCTTTGATTCAGAAATTTGCAAATATGGACATTGGAAGCTCTTCTTCTAACCCAAAGCCTTCGGGGTGGGATGAAGCTGCAACTTCTTCCTTTTCTGGGACTTCTGATTGGGGAAGCTGGCCAGAATTAAGAGAGCGAGTTAACTATCATTTTGTCGAGTTCATTGATCCTCTAGAATTCCCTTTTGATGCTCGGAGTTCGGTGGTTTATCCCTACGTGCCCATCGACCACCGACGTTGTTTGGAAGACAACCTACTCGTAGCGTGGTACACATCTTCCACGCCTACGAAAATAGTACATGTCACTCCTCGCCCGGAAGAGACACAAGGGTATAACCCTTCATTCTTAGCTCAAAAGGCTAAACTTTGCTCTTCTGACTGGCTTGACATCGTCAATAGCCCCCCAATTTCCCCCTACTTTCGAGATGGAAACTTCTGCACCTCCTTTTCCACAAGACCTTCACTGGATAGAGGAATTGAGGCATACTCTCTCTGAGGACCAGTTCCTCCCTTCCTATCACCCTCCATCTCCTCCTACTAAAGATCAATGGAAGCAAGCCCAACTTTTGCTTGCGGCCTTTTCCTATTTACCCTTTAATGTTCTTGAGGACGATGTTCCTCTTAAGAACTTTCGATGGGCTTGTGATATTATGACCCGGGGTCATATTCTCAATCCCATCGCTTAAGCAGAACTTCAAATGTTCTTGGACCAACTCCCACTACTCCTTCATTGGCATCACAATTCTGTCGCCACTACTGAATCCTTGAATCAAATTTCAGCCAATCGAGTTCATACCCGGTATGAAGCAGAGAACCTTATTGATGAATATGATGATTTCAAGAATAAAGATTCTACACACTAGGATGACACGGATATGGACAAAAGTGAACAAAATTTGAAAGAGACGAGTTGAAATAAAAATTGAAAAACTTTTTATCAAGTAAGAGCATATCAACCGTGACCTAGCACGAGAAGATAGAAGACAGAATAAAGAAAGAACAGAAGCTTATTGACCATAATTGGAACAAGTTCCATGATCTTGTTATTTATTCTATTCCTTACTTTTATGAACTTGAACTTGAATATGTGCCTAGGCAAGGCTTTTGATGTAATCATACTTATCTTAATAAAGCGGAGAATTTTTTTATTTTATTTTATTTGGTATGGTCTAATTTTACCCTATTTGACAAAGTAAAACAAGCTTAGGGCTTCAAAACCACCAATTCCATCCTTCGAATCTCAATTCGATCATACCTGATGAAATACTGAAAATCCAATTTGAATTTTACCAACTTATGGAGTGTAATTAACAACTTTCGCTAGTCTCCTTTTAGAATCAGAGCTTCAAATTTATCAATTCTACCATTCGAACCTCGATTTGATCATATCCAGTTCTTCAACATATGGTTAATACAATCAAGTGATTTCAAATCAACTAATTTTGTTTCAACCAAACAGTCTACATTTTTCAAAATATGGAAACCCCTTTTAGGAACCGCACTATTCTATTCTAGAAAAAGTGTTTTATCTATGTGTCATCAAACCAACTATTGGTTCTGGCACTTAGAACAACAATTTCTAACTCTAAAGCATTTCAAATTTTGCTTCGAAGAATTTTATTGTCACTGACAAATCCTGAAACAGGCTCTCAATCCTTTTGAAGTGGATGAATACTTGAATATTCTTCCATCCTTAGGCATAAAATGTGCTTCGAAGTCGGCTCCTTGCCTTCGAAGCTATTTGTTATCAGATTTCGGCGCCAAAATTTGGCTTCGAAGCCAAATATTTTATTTCAAAGTTGGTATCAGTATTTGAGATATGTTTCCCTCCAAAACTATCAACATCGAGGGAAACCTTTCGCATCCATATTTTTAGTACTTTTTGTGAATTTCGTCTGTGTCAAATGACTGGGTATATTTTCAGACACAAAAGTTTTAAAATCCTTTTATTTTGTGCTCGGAATTCACCTATTTGTCTATCGCACAAACCCTTTATCTCTACAGACCTTCCACTTCTTTCTACTCTCTTTCCCAACTTCGTCCTCTGAGAAAGCTTTCTATCAATGGCTTCTTCTTCCTTGAAAATACCAGTCGTAGAGCGTGTGAGATCGTCTGTAACCTTGAAAAGGATTATTGACGCAGAATGTGAGAAGTACAAGGCTAGTGAGAAAAACGCCATTGACGGATGCATCTTTATTCCTCGCCATCATGAGCAGCAAGATTATGTGCTTGGGCCTATCTTCAGGGAGATTCCTATTGAGCTTCCAGCCTTATATCCACGTCTAGAAGACCATTGCCTCCTTTATGAAGGTGGCCTTGACTGGGGACGCTGGAGAATGAACCGCCCCCATTGCTGCCGGCCCACGGTGAGACCAGAGAGGCAAGAATGGTATGATCGAGTTGTCCCTGATAGGACTCTGGACCTTCAAGAGCTCTGTCTTTTCGTTGTCCTCCAATTATCGGGTTCACTATTCCAGAGGACCCTTTCTTAATACCTGTTGCCCATTGCTTTTGGAATTCCGCTTTTAATTTCTTTCAATTCAGATGTGGGATGATGGCCCCTACTGTTCTTGATATCTGTCATTTGTTAGGATTGTCCCCTACTGGAACCCCATTGGTCCAGTTATCACGACCTACAAATCCTTTTTCCCTCCCTTTCTTAACTCATCCTATAATGACTTTGTCAAAATTTGAGAATAGAAGAGAGGGTCTGTATTGACAGAATTCTTTTCTTTCATATTATATTGGCTTTGCAAATTCTTTTCTGCGCCTCTTCTCGAGGATTATGCAGATTCGCTCCTCTTGCCAAAGGCCTTGTCTTACAAAAAAAGGTAGCCTTAGCTCAGTATGTTCTAGGTCATGTATATAGAACTTGTTCCTTTTTTTGTGAGAAACCCTTGGATGCCAATCAAGGGGGTCCATTTTGGATACTTCAGCTTTGGCTTTTTGCATATTTTACTGAGCTACAATCTAAATGCCTTAAATTTTTTGAGCCAAACCCTACTACTCATGACATGAGGCTAGCTAACGCATCACTTTATCTTTCTACCTTTGCTTTTTTACTTCTCTTTCTTCCACCAACTCCCAGCTTCCTTTCCTTCTCACAGCTTTCGTCCCTTCGAACTTACCAACATTGGCCCATCCTGGTTAAGGACCTTTCTGAGTGATAGGCTCTGCTCTTTACCCCAACACAAGAATATATGGGCCTCTATTCTGATCCCTAAAGAGTTGTTTCTTGGGACTCTGAACCCCAAAGCCTACAAATGCATTGCTGAGCCCTCTTGCCCCGCCCAATTTGCTAGGCAGTTTGGTTTCTCACAAGGGGTCCTAATACCTCTCTGCAATCAGACCAATTTAAGCCTTACCAGCAGGGACTTGAAGGTTCGAAGATCCAGATTAGAAGAAGCAACTTCTAAATTTATCCAGGACTTTATTGACTTTGAGTATCTCCCCTTCATCTCTCAAAGTAACATGTTGAAGAGACGTCAAAACTGGTGGATGGCCAACATGGAAGTACGCTTAGCCATTCCTCCTCAAGACCTGCTAATGGTACTGGATGTGCCCCAAGCCAAGCCCAAAGGAGCTAAAGTTGTCACCTCTTCCACTGCTCCTACCACTTCAGTTCCTGTGCCTGCCACCACACAGTTTATTCCTACTGCCTCAACTCCTCCTAGAGTTACTCGAGCTGCCTCGAAGAAGGGTATGTATCCTTGTTTCTTTTCTCTTCTTCTCCTCTATAATGCTCTTACCCCTACTTATATATTTTTTTTCTTTGATGCAAGTGGTGCGAGTGTCTCACAGGGAGATTCTCCTTAAAAGGCCCAAGCTTTAAACCTTTTTAGGAGCAAACAGCAACAACAAAAGAAAAGAAAGCTTTTACTTGATTCTGAAGAGGAGGCACCTGTGGTTCATGCAACAGAAGAAGAAGAAACAGAAAGAGAAGAGATAGAACAAGAGCAAGAGACACCTTTAAAAAGAATGAAGAAAATGACTGTATCTCTTGCTGATTTCATTGGGGATCCCATCCACAAAGCATCTGCTAAGGCAGTGCAAGCAGAGCACTCCAAAGAACTTATTGTGTTTCAAAGGGCTGAGAAGAGAAGACAACAGCAAATGCTCAGGGATGAAGCTGCTATCGCTGATGCACTCCAAAAAGAAGTCGCAAGAAGACAACAAGCTACTGGACACTACACTCTTTGCAGCTCTCCAATTATAGCCACTACCTTTGAAACCAGTAAGTTCCCTCGCACTTCTATACATCTTTCTCAAGTTTTCAATACTGAGGCTTGACATTCTATGTTTCTTCTTTTGTAGCAACAATTACTTTGCCTATTCTTCCAATAAGGATTCCCTCAGTTTCAGTTGAAGTTGAACAGCCTCAAAACGTGGAACACATTCAAATAATACTCCCACTTTCTGGCTCTATATTTTCCATACCCTTCCTGAAGCCAAGTATTCCTGCATCTCTTTCTTTTGACTTAACTTCATACCTCCCTCATTTGTCTTTTGATTTTACTCAATTTGATTATCTTTCAAGCCTTGATTCTCCTCCCCCTCCTAAGGAAATTCCAGCTGTCACTTCATCTTTGATGGTAGCTGATTCCTGTAGAGAAGGTACTGGTAGCTCTCCAATCCATCATCCATTATCTTTACCTAGCTCTAGTCCTTCTTCTTTTGACTAATTGGTAGCCAAAACTATAGAGACTACTAAGGATACTCCATCTTCTTCTCCTATTCCTATGCAGTCATTTCTTTCTTCTACGAGGGCTCTTTCTGCACTTTCCATGTTAATGGATGAGGTGGATATCTTTGAGGCTAGATTAGCTAGTCTTTTTGACATACCTTCCACCTCTCCAATGACTAGCAATGAGATTGAGCCATTAGTTCTAGTCGATTCTCTGCTAGAAGTTTTTTAGAGCTCTTCCTCAAATGATAAGACTTCCTTGCCTTCGATAGACTTGGATAGCTGTCTGGAGCTGCTGATAACCTTTTCGAGGATTCCGTTTGAAGCCTTACAAAGACCTACAATCAAAAATGGCTTCCTGCAGTGCTACAAGATTATTGAACAATCCGGCATGACTGTTTCAAGTCATTTATCTCAAGCTGACCACCATAGATTTTACATCAACATCGTCATCTTTGCTAAAATTTGCAAAGGAGAAGTTCTTTGAGATCAGAGTTTTGTTTCTAAAGTCCATGCTGAAGTGCCAGAATTGAAAGAACAACATTCCTCTGTCCCCCAATTTCAAGCTCAACTGTTGGAAAAGAAGGCTCAACTTGAGGAAGAATTATCAGCAGTTAACCAAGCTTTGAATCGGACTACTACCAAGCTGTAAATCACTAATCAAGAGCTAGCTAATCGAAAGCAAGAGATGACTACAGCCATTCAATTGTTTCCATCCCTCAAGAATAGAGCATCTATTGTAAAAGAACAATTTAAGCACTGTACTGACTTTGTGCCAATCTATGGCTACATGTATTTGTCTCTTTATGAAATAAATTCTTATTTATCATTGAAATGGTCTCATGTTCCTTTATTTACCACTTGGTCTTGTCACGACCCAACCCCGCCCCTATGGGTTTAGCAATGTAACCCGATGTCAAGAGATCATCGAAGGCACATATGATGAAACGATGTCTGATCTGAGGGCATGGCGGAAGCCAATACAGTAAATAAAACCATGTCCAATGAGCTGTGACAGTCTGTATGCAAAAAGATTTTCATACATATAGACATTGATCTGAAGCGGTATGCACAATATTTATAGTCGATCGAGCAGGACCTAATCTCTCTTAAGCGATTGATGCAATGCGCAGTGCTAACAATCTATAGAGTTATACAAAACAGATAGAGAGACAGATGGGGGAAATAAAACACCCCTAAGCCCCTAAGCCATAGCTTGATAGGCTTGGAACCTCGCAGTGAGGCACAGTGGTTGGCTTGACAAAACTAAAGCTTGCCTGATGCTCCTAGCAGCGGTCTGATGCCTGTACTCCTACATATATATATGAGCAGTGAGCTAAAGCCCAGTGAATAACATAATGCATAAAGGGGTTAAGAAAGAATGTCCTTTCAGTAATTTAAACAGTCGTTTGCCTCGGTAAATCAGTTATACAGTCGGTGGCTTATACTTCATGTCATGTCAGTCATTTAGAAATCATAGTAATCGTATGTGGCACATCCGATAGAAAAACAGTACGGTGGTAGTAGCAATGCCAGTCTGATGGTAATGCTTGATAACGATGCAATAACGATACTGATATGATAGCGATACTTGATATGACTTGTAGCGAGAATAACGACAGTTCTTATGGACTCAAGAGGTGTCTCGCCGATTCTAGAGGTGGCTCACCTTTGTAGCACTTAGGTGCGTGCGACACTTTGCTCCAGATTTCACAGATTGGCTTAAAGCCCAGTATGGACTCAAGAGGTGTCTCGCAGATTCTAGAGGTGGCTCACACTATAGCACTTAGGTCTGTGCAGCACTTTGCTCCAGATTTCATAGATTGGCTTAAAGCCCAGTATGGACTCAAGAGGTGTCTCTGATTCTAGAGGTGGCTTACACTGTAGCATTTAGGTCTGTGCAGCACTTTGCTCTAGAGGTATCTGTGACGATGGCGATCTGATGTGATGGGTCTTAAAAGACCGAGCGATCGATTGATGGCCATCAATCAATAAGCGATGAGTGGTTCCAACGAGGAACCGGCAAAGATTTATGATAACGATATGATAAATAGTAGGTGCTAAGGATGCCATAAATGCAGTTCAAAAATAAAGGACATACATTCATTGATAAATAATACCGATTCGATTACAATTGATTCGATATTCAAAAGATAATCATTTGAACATATCTTTACACAATTGTTACTCATAGAGTTACGGGCTCTGATGGCTAGGCGTCTCCTCGGGATGCCAACCTTATACAGTTAACAGATTGAACACACACTAAGTTTCACAGTTGGGAAAGATAATAACTTAATCCCTAAATTTGCCTTGGTGTGTTCTACATCTATATCCTCTTTAAGATGCCTTAAATATGCCCTAGGAATGCCTAGAATGGAAAGAGGATGCAAGGATGTATTCAGAAACATTTTCACAATTTTTAGTGAAAGCGAGTTCCTTTCGGCCTTGAGTTTCCTTTCGGCGGACATATTGACGATTTACGCTTCGAGTGCCAACTTACCCGCTCGAGTGGACCAAAAAGTACTGGATAGGTGAAATCTCCGCTCGACGCCCGCTCGAGCGCAACTTCCTCCGCTCGAGCGGACTGATGTACAGTGCAAGATGCTGGGAGCTCGATTTTCCCGCTCGAGCGGACAACCAAAATCTGGAATTCCCAGATTTGAACTCCAAGATCAAAATCAAGTTTCATAGCATCAAAATCGATCCTCTTGGGCTGAATTTCTGGAAAACCCTTGTAAACTCATAATATTACATGATTCCAAGCTGAATTTATAAAATCAAAGCCCAAGGGTAATTCAATTAAACTCATTTTCAAAACAATTTTCATAAACATGAAAAACATGCAATATCCATGAATTCAATCAATTCAAAGCCTCAAATGTTAGCTCCACTGAGCTATTTTCTTCAAGAACAAAATGAAATCATGGTCTTTATCATGAATATGAACATGCATGCAAGATTTCCATGAGATCAAACCTCACAATGCAAGGATAAACACATGCATGCATGAATTCTAACTCAACTCAACATATGAAGC
Source organism: Camellia lanceoleosa (assembly GCA_025200525.1). Classification (NCBI taxonomy): domain Eukaryota; kingdom Viridiplantae; phylum Streptophyta; class Magnoliopsida; order Ericales; family Theaceae; genus Camellia; species Camellia lanceoleosa. The sequence continues at coordinate 127,977,323 of CM045764.1, read as the reverse complement.
TATTACATGTCTTTGATGAGTCAATTCTTCTTAAAACATGGTGAAATCATGGGCTTAAACATAAATATGAGCATGCATGTAACATTTGCCATGAAAACAACTTTAAATTCCTCAATACAAGCATGCATGCAAGAGATGAGCTTCAATTCAACATTATAAGCCATATCTTGGCTCTAATCTTTAATAATCCTCTAAACCATGCAAGGAGTGATTCAATTCGCAAACAAGAAGGTAATAAATCTACCTTAGATCCTCAATCACAAGACTAGAAGCTCAATTTAGCAATCTACACTTCAATTCTTCAAGTTCTCTAAGCCAATTCACCATAAAATCAAGCTATCTCCTCTCTCTCTCTCTCTCTCTCTCTCTCTCTCTCTCTCTATCTCTCTAGTTCGGTTATGCTCTCAAAATGAGCTGAGGAAATGTTTGAATGAAGTTTAATAAGGCTCAAAAATGTTATAATAAAGGGTCCACTAACAATGGCATTAATGTAAATAAGCCTATCCCTCTAATTAGCTTATTTTAATCCAATGTAATCATACTAAATCAATTTTCAGATAAATGTGCCATAAAATCACATTAATTATGATGAACACAGAATATCAATCAATTTCAGATTTGGCCGCCGATAAGGCCTTCAATTAGCGGTTTAAAGCATAAGACAAGAACAGATAATTTGGCAGTCAAATAGATAGATTATGCATTTAAGCGATTCTGATCAATCAATGGGTCTCGATCTCGTCGATCGATTCGATATCTCAATCAATTCAATTATCGATCATAATCAGTCTCAGTTTAACAGTAATCAATAAGAAATCAGTAAACAGTGACGAGGGTTGTTATAGTCTCCCCTCCTTATAAAGAGTTTGGTCCTCCAAACTCGAAATAACATATGACAACAGAGATGATACCCAACATAAAGGTAACTTTCACTCTATAATAGGAGCATAATCATATTCATAAACAGGTTCATGGCCCAATCTCAATCTTAGCAATGCACAGAAACAGAATATAAAAAAAAAAATCACGTATAAGGATTGGGGTTCATATTAAAACAGAATCTTATACACATTCAATTTTTAGTCAAGGACAATTTCGGATACATGTTCATTTCCATATTCTTGTCCAGAGCATACATAGATGCCACAATTCTTACTTAAGCATCTGGCAGTGCACTCATTAGCACTACTAGGCGGTCTGATGAAACAGAATCTGATCTGATGATCTGATGCTTGATAGCGGTATAGTAGTATTCACACTACTTATATCAAGTACTTATCGGGGTTATAGATTTATGCTGATCTCCTTTTCATAGGTAATTTCCCCCGTTAAGTTACAGAATTCTGATTCATTCTCTTCCGAGTTGTTCGCCCGGTCTTAGTTCAATTTGGTTCTCAATTCGATGATCCATCACAGTCAGTCTAGTTCCTTCGGGAGTTATCGAGAATATAAGGCGAATTGTACATTACTCCAATGGCGATGGCGAGTTAAAATCTGATAATCACCAAAAAGGTCATTTCCTAGACAAACAAGTTCATGGTCATAATAGTAATACCGGGTAAGTTATCACAGGTTACATACCCAGTTTTCCCTCATTGTAAGCAATTCAGATACTAGCTCTCAACAAGAGTTTTCTCAGGTCAATTCGATGAAAGTTCGACCAAGTCATGTCAGATGCAAGTTCTGCCCAATCATAACGATTAAAAGTTCGAGCACAAGCATCAAACAGAAATTCTATCAGTTACACAAAGGGTCTCATCAACCCACCATTCTATCAGATTAGACCGGATAATAGTTCCATCCCTCTCATTTCCAGATGAGGTACACGAGTTCATACTACGGTCATTCCGGTACATAGTCAGTAGTTTCACAATTAGTCTGAGTTCATCAGTTGTCAAACTTACATCAAAGTCCGGTACCATTACAATTCATATCAAAGCAGTACAGGTCATATACGTGTTCCTCCCAATAAGTTTACAGGCAGTGCATAGGCATGCAGTTATTCACATTGAGAGGTAAGCATCACAGTCAATATAGCAATTTCCAAATAAATCCTTCATATAAGCATATGGTACACAGTAATACATCACCCAAGGTTCTCGGTGACACATAATAGTGAGTTATCATATGAGGGTTCCAAATCAGTCATATAGTCACTAAAGCATAGGCTCACAAGCCTAATCAAACAGTCATGTCAATTCTTCCACAATCACAATTCACAGTCAAGAGATTATCATTCGGGTCTTTATTTAGTCATGCTGGTCCAGGGTCATAGTCCTAACGATTAAATTATCAACAAATAACTTGCCAACCATTTCGAGTAAAGGTATCGTCATGTATGTGCATGTTCAGAGTCTACTAATATTTTCAATCAGATTCACGAGTTCGATGTACAATACAAAATAGTTTCTCCGAATCGATAGTTAAGGTAACGATCATCGTCTACTCGGTCTAATAACATCCTTAAGCAAAGGTATGCGAGATATGTACATAAGTCTAGATAGTCTTCATAGTATAGGTAATCGTTAACGAGGTTCTGATGTTGTACATATAGTTCGCATCAACGATGAATTTCAAGAGATTCATTATTCACAGTCCATTCCTCCCGTCTTATGATATTACAAGCATGGGAACATATATACAGTGTGAGTTCAAAATCGGTTTTCATGTAGGCATTCGTTCACAAATTCATAGCAGTTCATCTTTACAAACCAATATGGGTTCTTAGTTTCGGTCTCACACACAAGCAGTTGGCGTGTATAATTGAGTTCAAGGGTTCGTTCATTCAATAATGTCCGTCAATACGTATGATTCGGTACAAATCATAGTCGTACAATTTCTCGAATTACTGTCCAATCATAAGGTATTCCCATGTTCCACTTGATTCTAATGCAGTTCAAAAGGTCATACCTAAGTTCACTTTGATTGTTGCAATACGATACAAGGACCTAACTTCAGCAAGTTCTCATTGTTACTTAAGTCTTGCAGTTCTCATAGTATATGGTTCATAATTCCAGTAATTCAATCGATTCAGTCAATATGTTCACAGTCTATACCAAATTACGGAAAATACAATTCCTACACAAACGTTCGCATAAGCAATTTCATCTATTTAAGGTAATACCTACGTCTGTCATTTCAGTGTTCCGAGCATTCTCTGGAACTAGGGTCTAGATTTAGACTCATTATCGTTCGGTCGAGTTTGTGGGCAAGATTTGGACAAGCGTCCTTCCTGTCCATGTCTAAATAAGTTTCGGATAGGCGATGTAGCGCGCCTAATGGTATTTCCCACATATAGTGCAGATAGGTATATCATTGTTCACATTACTTCTTGACCTTAGATGGTCAAAGCTATTGCCGAGATTTCCATTCACGGAGGTCATTGATTTACGGTCATTTTCACTTTCCGTTATACATTTCATTCCTTACGATTAGGTTGGCGATGTTGATCTGGATATTTCAATCTTTGCTCGTTGTCTCGGGCATTACACTCTATCCGAGACATCTACATATTTTCTTTGGGTTTTAGCATGCCAATTGATCAAACACATCTAGGTCACGCCCACCTTTAGTTCTTTTCTAGTCTTTTGCAGTCAGTATCTATCATGTAAGGTCCCTATCGAACTAGCTGGGTAAATTTTACCTCATGTTCGACCACAGTCTTATCACCTTACTCAAGTTGTTCAAACTCAGGTACTTTCCTATTTTCGGATGCATTGGGGAAAGCATTTTTCGAAGAAAACTTCACACATTTTCTCAATTTCTAAACCCAAGTCTCAGTTTTCCGTGGTTCAGTACCTCCCAGAAATTCCGGTGGTTTCAGTTTATTTGGGTTTCTGTATCAGTGTCATTAGTTCACATTCAGTTGATTCAGGCACGGTCACATGACCCTTTACTTTCACACGTTCATTTTCTTATAGATTTCCACAGTCAGTAGTAACATTAACATTACGTGTTATTCTATTTAACTTCTTTAAGTATGTATATAGGTTGCGTTCATTTCACTATAGATAGTACGGTAATCATAAGCATAGACAGTTGCATACTTAAACACATTAACACATTAGCACATTTATTCAAATCATGGCCACACACACTTCTCATGTTTATGCAATGCCCTAATTACTTTTCTAGGACATCCTATAGCTCACTTGGACACGTGTGTGCGGTATAACTCGTGGTAAAGTATCGCTCTGATACCACTCTGTCACGACCCAAACCCGCCCCTATGGGTTTAGCACCGTAACCCCGATGTCAAGAGATCGCAGGGGCACATATGATGAAACGATGTCTGATCTGATGCAGGGGCATGGCGGAAGCCAATACAGTAAATAAAACCATGTCCAATGATTTGTGACGATGCGTATGCAAAAGATTTTCATACATATAGGCATTGATGCAGGCGGTATGCACAATATTCTGATTAGCGAGCAGAGGACCTAATCCCTCTTAGCGATGCGATGTGATGCGATATGATGCAGTGCTAACAATCTATCTGATTATACAAAAGGTAGAGACACAGATGGAAATAAAACACCCTAAGCCCTAAGCCATATATTGATAGGCTCGGAACCTCGTAGTAAGGCACGATGGTTGGCTTGACAAAACTAAAGCTTGCTGGCGCTCCTAGCATGATGCGGTGCATACTCCTACATATATATATATATATAGCGGTGAGCTAAAGCCCAGTGAATAACATAATGCATAAAGGGGTTAAGAAAGAATGTCATTTCAGTATTTTAAATAGTCGTTTGACTTGGTAAATCAGTTATACAGTCGGTGGCTTATACTTCATGTCATGTCAGTCATTTAGAAATCATAGTAATGTCGTGGCACATCCGATAGCAAAAGCGATGCAGTGGGAGTAGCGATTGCGATACTTGATAGCGATATGATAACGATACTATGATCAGTTCTTATGGACTCAAGAGGTGTCTCGCCAGATTTTAGAGGTGGCTCACCTTTGTAGCACTTAGGTGCGTGCGGCACTTTGCTCGATTTCACAAATTGGCTTAAAGCCCGATATGGACTCAAGAGGTGTCTCGCCTGATTCTAGAGGTGGCTCCTTGTAGCACTTAGGTGCATGCGACACTTTGCTCGAGGTATCTGTGGCGATAGCGATCTGATGTGATGGGTTTTAAAAGGCGAGCGATCGGTTGATGGCCATCAATCGATGTGATAGTGGTTCCAACGAGGAACCGGCGAGATTATTGATAACAGTAAATAGTCGTTGCTAAGGATGCCATAGTATAGTTCAGAAATAAAGGACATACATTCATTCAGTAAATAATACCAGTTCAGTAAACAGTTCAGTTCAATATTCAAAAGATAATCATTTGAACATATCTTTACACAATTGTTACTCATAGAGTTCTGGGCTACAGTAGGCTAGAGCATCTCCTCGGGATGCTAACCCTATACAGTTAACAGATTGAACACACACTAAGTTTCACAGTTGAGAAAGATAATAACTTAATCCCTAAATTTGCCTTGGTGTGTTCTACATCTATATCCTCTTTAAGATGCCTTAAATATGCCCTAGGAATGCCTAGGATGGAAAGAGGATGCAAGGATGTATTCAGAAACATTTTCAGAATTTTTAGTGAAACAGGTTCCCGCTCGAGCGGACATGACAACAGTTCCCGCTCGAGCGGACCAAAAAGTACTGGATAGGTGAAATCTCCGCTCGACGCCCGCTCGAGCGTGTCACCCAGTCCTCCGCTCGAGCGCAACTTCCTCCGCTCAAGCGGTGATGTCTGATGCAAGATCTTTGGTAGCTTGATTTTCCTTTCGGCGGCATTTCCGCTCGAGCGGACAACCAAAATCTGGAATTCCCAGATTTGAACTCCAAGATCAAAATCAAGTTTCATAGCATCAAAATCGATCCTCTTGGGTTGAATTTCTAGAAAACTCTTGTAAACTCATAATTTTACATGATTCCAAGCTGAATTTATAAAATCAAAGCCCAAGGGTAATTCAATTAAACTCATTTTCAAAACAATTTTCATAAACATGAAGAACATGCAATATCTGTGAATTCAATCAATTCAAAGCCTCAAATGTTAGCTCCACTGAGCTCTTTTCTTCAAGAACAAAATGAAATCATGGTCTTTATCATGAACATGAACATGCATGCAAGATTTCCGTGAGATCAAACCTCACAATGCAAGGATAAACACATGCATGCATGAATTCTAACTCAACTCAACATATGAAGCTATTACATGTTTTTGATGAGTCAATTCTTCTTAAAACATGGTGAAATCATGGGCTTAAACATAAATATGAGCATGCATGTAACATTTGCCATGAAAACAACTTTAAATTCCTCAATACAAGCATGCATGCAAGAGATGAGCTTCAATTCAACATTATAAGCCATATCTTGGCTCTAATCTTTAATAATCCTCTAAACCATGCAAGGAGTGATTTAATTCGCAAACAAGAAGGTAATAAATCTACCTTAGATCCTCAATCACAAGACTAGAAGCTCAATTTAGCAATCTACACTTCAATTCTTCAAGTTCTCTAAGCCAATTCACCATAAAATCAAGCTATCTCCTCTCTCTCTCTCTCTCTCTCTCTCTCTCTCTAGTTCGGTTATGCTCTCAAAATGAGCTGAGGAAAATGTTTGAATGAAGTGTAATAAGGCTCAAAAATGTTATAATAAAGGGTCCACTAACAATGGCATTAATGTAAATAAGCCTATCCTTTAATTAGCTTATTTTAATCGGTGTAATCATACTAAATCAATTTTAGGATAAATGTGCCATAAAATCACATTAATTATGATGAACACAGAACATCAATCAATTTGATTTGGCCACCAATAAGGCCTTCAATTAGCGGTTTAAAGCATAAGGCGAAGCAGATAATTTGGCGATCAAGCAGATAGATTATGCATTTAGCGATTCACGGTCAATCAATGGTCTCGGATCTTAGTCGATCGATTCGATATCTCAATCAATTCAATTATCGATCATAATCAGTCTCAGTTTAACAGTAATCAATAAGAAATCAGTAAACAGTGACGAGGGTTGTTACAGTTCTATTCCTTGTGTGTCCCACAGGGTTGGATAATAAGGCTTCAAATATCTGCCATTAATCTTTTTGGGATGTACATATCCATTCAAATTTCTCAAATGGTATGCTCCAAAAGACAGGCTCTATGAACTTGATATAGTCCTTCCCAGTTAGGTGACCATTTGCCAAACTTATGGCTTTTAATCCCTATTGGGAGTATTGTCTTCCATACCAAATCACCTTCATCAAAGCCAATGTGCTTGACTTTCTTATTATAGTTTTTCGCTGCTTTCTTATTTTGGAAGAGAATGCTATTTAATGCCAGGATTCTAGCTTCATCTATACTTTCTAATTCCAAGCACATACTCTGATGGTATTGCTCAAAGTCTAACTGATCTTGGCATCTTACCCTCAAGGACTTAACATTGATTTCCACAAGTAACACTACATCATGCCCATACACTAAGGCATAAGAAGTGATTCCTGTGCTTGATCTTGGTGAAGTCCTATAAGCCCACAATATATCCAACAGTAAGTTATGCCAATCCCTGGGATTACATTTCACAACTTTCTGAATTCCTTTTTTCAAAGACTTATCGGATCATTCGGCTTGACCATTGGCTTGTGCATAATAGGGGGTAGAATTCACAAGACTAATTCCATACTCTGCCGCAAAAGACTTCACCATTTTCCCATCAAATACACTCTCATTATCAACAGTTATAGTCTATGGGATACCAAATCTGTGGATCAAATCTTTAATGAATCGAATGACTTGATGCGGTCCATAGCTTTATATGGCTTAGCCTCGACCCACTTAGTGAAGTAATTTGTGGCCACTAAGTTGAAACAATGATGCTTTGAAAGGGTGGGTGTATTTTCCCTATCATATCCATAGCCCAACCTCTAAATGGCTAAGGCTTCACAACCGCATGCAGATCAGTTATGGGTACATGCCTTATTGTGCCATGCCTTTGGCATGCCTAGCAACCTCTAGCATATTCTATGCAGTCCTTAAGGATAGTTGGCCAATAGTAGGAATGTCTTCGAAGTAGCCATCTTATCTTCACACTAGGCTGATGAGCACCACAGATGCCTTCATGAACCTCAGCCATGGCTGTCAGTGCTTCCCTTGGACCTAGACATTCCAATAATAAACTATCTGCTTCCCTTTTGTAGAGAGCATTACCATATATTATGTATTGCATAGCTTGTAATTTGATTTTTCTGCTGGCTTTCGAAGATGGGCCAACTAGATACTGCATTATTAGATGCCTCCAATCTTGTTCTTGTAAATCATTATGATTAACTTCCAGGACCACATCTCTTTTATTTAAGGGTGGTATTACTTTTTGATATGTTGTTTGGTTTATGTTCCGTTGAGTATTATCCATTCTCTTGAAATTCGAAGCTTTCTGAGCCACATCATTAGCTCTATTATTCAAGAATCTTGCGATATAAGTTACATTAAGCTATCTAAAAGCGAGAAAGCAAATGTAATGCAACCACGTAGTATGGCAACATGCTCACACTTTGACATTTGAAAATCCTTTTCACCTGGTTAACTACCAATTGAGAATCTCCAAATATATAAACTACATGAGCTTGTAATCCAATAAGTATTTCCAATCCCATTATTAAGGCTTCATATTCAGTTGGAACAAGTAATTTCATCCACTCTGACACCATGTGTGGTTTCTACTCCTTGTGGTGACTTAATTACTATACCAATTCTAGTTAAACCATTGGCTTTTGATCCATCGAACCACATTTGCCATTGTTCAATACTAGCCATACCAAGTTCCATTATCTCTTGGCTTTCTATTTGAGATAGATGGTCTGCCAAAAAATTAGCTAAAACTTGTCATTTTACTGCCTTTTGGGGAACATATTCTAAATGAAATTCTGATAAGGCTAGCATCCATTTGCCAATTCTCCCCCTCAACATGGGTCTAGATAACATATATTTAACCAAATACGTGGTTGCAATTACCAAGGCAGTTGTAGGCAAAAGATAGTATCTTAATTTCATTGCTGTGAAATACAATGCAAGCTGACTTTTCTCTGGTGAATATTTACATTCACAAGAATTTAAAAACCTACTAAGGTGATAAACAGCTTGCTCCTTGCCTTCTTCATTGTCTTGGGCTAAGAAAACTCTCAATGAATCCTCACCTTTCTGACTATGTACAACTTCAAGGGCTTATCACCCCTTGGTGGCATCAGCACTGGAGGGTTGGCCAAGTAGACTTTGATTCCTTCGAAAGCAGTTTCATGCTCTGCTATCCACACAAACTCCACTTCATCCTTCAGCCTTAATAAGGAAGAAAAAATTTTAGTTTTCCCTATAGTATTAGAAATGAATCTTCGAAGAAAATTAACCTGTCTAAGGAATTTTTGTATTTCTTTCTTACTTGATGAATGTCTTGCTTCAATGATAGCTTTAGCTTTATTCTGATCAATCTATATTCCCTTCTTGTGTACTACATAGCCCAAGAAGTTTCCAAGCGTCACGTAAAAGCACATTTGAGAGGATTAAGTTTCAACTTGAACCTTCTCATTCTTTCAAAGGCTGCCTCCAAGTGAAACAAATGTTCTTTCATGGATTGGGACTTTACTACAATATCATCAATATAACACTCTAAATATCCTCCAATGAGGTCATAAAAAATAGTGTTCATAGCCCTTTGATATGTAGCCCCAGCATTCTTCAAACCAAATGGCATTTTAACACATTCAAAGGTGCCAATATTCCCAGGACATCTAAATGCTGTCTTATGGATATCTTCCTCTGCAATACAGATTTGGTTATAACCAGAATGCCCATCCATCACTGATAAAACTTGATGCCCTGCTGAACTGCCTACCAACAAATCCATTATAGGCATAGGATACTCATCTTTTGGGGTTGCTAAATTTAAGTTTCTGAAATCGATGCATACCCTCATTTCACCATTCTTCTTAACTACAGGTACAATATTGGATAGCCATTCAACGTACCTAGCTGTCCTAATAAAACCTGCCTTGAGGAGCCTAGGAATTTCCTCCTTGACCTTCTGAATCACCTCAGGGCTCATTCTTCTTGGTTTTTGCTTGTATGGCTTGAAATTAGGCCTCATGGGGAGCCTATGTTCCACTAATGATCTATCCAATTCTGGTAGTTCATTATAAGAACATGCAAAACAATTTTTGTATCTCTTTAAGACCACCAACAACTGGTCCCTGTCAAGAGCATTCAAACAAGCACTTATATAAGTGGGCTGCTGTATGGAACCTTCCCTTAAGTCCACTTCTTCCAAGGGGTCTTGTATTTGAGAACTCACTGATACTTTTTCTTTGATCCCTTCTTACTTCGAAGTAATTTCCTTGCTTTGTCCTGTTCCTAGTTTCTTTGGTTCGACATCCTTAGTCCTCCTCATAGACAAAGTCCGTCCACAAGGCATCCTCATACGTATCTCTTGGACTTTTATTTCAATATCCAAAGCACTGATTTATCGAGGCCAAACATCGACTGTTGTTGTTCTGCTTCTAATCAATTATTATGGCTTCTTTCTCTTGTTCTTGCACTTTTTTGGACTATTATTTGTATGTCCAATCTTTGAAAACTTAATTAAAGCCAGAGGTTTGGCCTCCTGGGTTCCATCTCTTTGCCTACAACCAGGCATCATTGTCATCTTTAATGACAAACTCTTCATCAGCACTTTCCTGGACTAAGTGTTTTAGTGTGCTAATTCCTCATCAGCTGTCACTTCGGTTGATCCATCAGGCTTTTTCAGTATACTGAGTGGTGCTACTCCTTCAGTATACAATTTGGCCTTTACAAAATCTGCCCAAGCTATGAAGGGTTGAGGATCTGCATTGATCTCCTCTATCTCTCCCATCTATCTCTCCACTACCCAAAGCCGTCATTATTTTCTGATGCAGAGAGGAAGGCACACACTTGTTTGTGTGAATCCAATCCCTACCAAGTAAAGCATTGTACTTAGCATTCTTTGTCGATAACAACATCTTGATCCTCTGATCCACGGTTCCCACAGTTAGGTTGATGGGCAAAATACCTTGAGCCATCAGTTTATCTCCAGCGAAACCAGTAATGGCTGTATTGGTTGGGATCAGTCTGGGGTTTTTCTTCCCTAATTTCTTCAAAGACGATTTTGGAAGTAGGTTTACTGCTATCTCATTATCCACCAATACCCGATTCATCTGTACTCCATCAAAAAAGGCCTTGATCTATAAGGGCTTGACATGCTGTGTCATGGACGTTGTAGGATATTCGAAAGGGTATGAGAGGTTAATACTGACCTCTTCCATACTCTCACCTTCAGTTTCCATTGGTGTGGCCACTTCGGATTCGTCTTGTACCATACTCACTTGTGAGCCTTCACTGGAAACTGGGATTGGGTCAATCTCCTGACCTTGGTTATCATCTTCAACTTGAAACTCCTGTGGTAATATGAGCACCATATTCACTGACATAGGAGGAAATGAGCCAAATTGGATGACTGGTTGTACCTGCTTTCTTTCCTGGCCGACTTGTTCAACTCTTCCATGCTGCATTCTGGCACTTCAGTACCAATAGCTTTCTTCGAATGGTCTATTTCTACTGGTTTTTTAACAAAAAATGTTTGTTTAGTCATGAAGGCTTCAAACATCTCTTCTTTAACCACTTCCTTCCTTTGGCCTAGGCCGACTTCTTCCTCTATCTCACTATCACTTTCCATCATAGCCTTTTCTAATCCTGCCAAACTGGACCTTTCTTTGGCTTTTAGCTCAGAGTGAACTTTGGCCAATTGTTCTCTGCTGCAACTCTTTTTGTCTTGAAGAGTCGACTTTGGATCATGATTTGACTTTGAATTTTCTTGTCTTTCTGCTTGACTCTTTGGATGGACCAATAAAGAGCTTTCTCCACCTTCTTTTAGGTCATTCTGGTACTGAGTGTACCTTTGTTGGATCTTCCTTCTTTGGGACCTCGAAATTATTGAGATCATATTTAGTTCCTTCGTTTTTGGATGCTTAAGTAACACCCAATTGTTTGGAACCACCAAAGGAGGTTTAACCATCCTACCTTGGTTTCCAACGACATTCCTTTGGGTAGACATCTCCCTGGGTTTGTTCTGCATAACAAACCAATCTAGGACTCCAGGTACCCATGAACCCACTGGCCCAATTGTTGAACTGTCTCTTTCGTCCTTCGAATCCATCTTCAAAACTGGCTGTGAAGGCCACTGCTTGGCCCTGACTTCTTGTTTTGGGCCCAATTCAGGCCTTCGATGAAGATGGCCACTTTCTTTCTTGTGTGAGACTGGTCTAGGATGCCAATCCCTGGCTTTGATCTCGTAACTTGAACCCCTTTCAGATCTTCTTTCAAGATGATTGCCCTCCATTCTGTAATAGTTAGGTGGCCTAGATTCATGTAGAGGTCTCTTGCCTTTGAAGTGTATCCTAGTGACTGTTGGCTCAGCCATTAATGGCTGCTGCTTCGTACCAATTGGATATGGCCTTTTGTTATAAGCACTGGTTGGTTTAGGATACCTCTGCACATCCTTGTAATATTGTTTCCCATCAATTGGAAGTCATTTCAACCACTTGTAGCTCAGCCTGTATCTGGGACACATTCTTTGCATGACAGTTGCTTCTAAAGAATCGTCATCTAGTGCTTTTTCATCAGAATCTTCCCTCTAGTCTGAGAAACCTTGTCCAATTGCTGGTAGATTTCCAGTGTCTTTCTTGACAATTGTCTGACTGGCAACATGCATTTGCACATTGACTTCTTCCATTTCTTTCAGAGACAAGTTTTGGAAGTTTGGCATAATAACATTGGCTGCCACTTCTCTAATTTCTGGGAACGGATTAGTGTCAATCCCCATGGCCTTTTCTGTTTTAGCTGGGAATTTTAGACTCCCCTTTCGAATCTGCTCTTGGATCCTGTCTCGAAGAACAATGCAGTTTTTAGTTGAGTGAGACCAAGAATTATGCCATTTACAATACATTTTCCCTTAAGTTCCTCACGAAGGCGGGATTTTGACTCCTTTTGGTAACCGGAAGGTTGCAACAAGCAAGCGATCAAAATGTCATCTGCCTTTGTTAAATCGAAAGAGTATTTCCTATGAAGGTCTTTCTTTTTAAACTGCTGGTCAATTGTTGTGTCTTTATGAATTAATGCTTCACAGATCACAGGTTCTTTCCCTACAATCTCTGCTGCATCAATATTATAATTAGGATCTTTATAATACGTCTTGCATGATGCATTACTTCGATATTGTTCTTCTTCTAGTAATGCTTCATACCTAGACACTTTATAGGTTAATTCCACTAAGTCTCTAAACTCAGTTGAGTCAAACTTCTTTCGAAGCCTAAACTCTAGACCATTTTGAGCTAATCTTACAAATTCAGGCTCTGGTAAGATGATCCTATATTTATTTCGTGCTCTTTTAAATCTGGCAATAAACTGAGTAGCCTTCTCATCAGGCCTTTGACTCAATCTTGCCAAGTCTGCTATGGAAACCTCTAGCTCTGTTTGGAAGAATTGAGCATGAAATGCTTCTTCCATTTGTTGCCAAGTTTGGATAGAGCCAGGTGTAAGGTCAATATACCATACAAAGGCTGCCCCAGTTAGAGAATTTGGGAACAATCTTAACTTCATATAGTCATTGTTAGTAAATTCATCACACTGAGCAGCGAACCTAGCAATATGTTCAACTGTTGATTGGTTTCCATTCCCATAAAAAAGAGCGAAGTCGGGTATCCTAAACCCCCTTGGGTATTCATGTACCCTATCTACCCATTCTGGATATGGCTTCCTATACACAGGAGTTTGAACCCCCCGAGCCATTGGTCCACACATCTCTCTAATAATATCAACAATTTGGTCCCTAGGGACCATATTTTGTGCTTGTTGAACCACTACCGGAGGAACAAACACAAGATTTGGTAGACAACCTTATGCCTGGGGTCCTCTTAGTCCATAGGGTGGTATGTTTGGGACTAGTTGTCCCTGTGGTGCTGGTTGCTATTGGGGATATGGGTGACCCCTTTGAGCCTGTCCTACCAAAGGACCTATGAAAGGTGCTGGAACAGGTGTTGTGTCTCTTCCAGTTATAGGAAAACCTTCCAACCCCCTGGGTATAAATTCGAACAAAGGATTAATGAACCCCCTCGTGCCAGGTATGGCTTCGAACATGGGATTTGGAACCATCCTTACACCGTTATCCTGTGTTGGGCCAGATCCATCAATTTGCATGGCTTCACTGTTAAGTAATAAAGCATTTTGATTTGCCATAGGCCTCGAAAGAGGCTCATACCAAGACTGAGGTGGTGGTCTTTTATGGTTTTGGTTACTAATTTGACCATTAGTATGCCTATTACTCTGCATAGGTTATTTATCTCCAGCCAATCTTTGCCGAGGGGCATTTGAATTTTCCTCTATATGCCTTGCATTAGTTGGTTGATGAGTCTCCATTCGATCCAAAAAGGATGTTGCCCATCTTTCCATTGTGTTCATTAACTGCTATCCCATGGCATCTACTTGGCTTCCCCATGGATTCATTGGCTGAGTAGATGGAAAAGTGGACGGTCCAACTCCTTGGCCTCGTCCAATACTTTGAACATGTGGTATTTGTTCCAAAGTGTTGGTCTATTCGACCATAGGTTCTGACACACCAGATGCCTCTACAGGATTTGTTATCACATTTTCCTCTGGATTAGGCATTTCTATCTCTCTTTCCATGCCTTCTTCCAAGCGTTCATTTTCTCCTTGTCTCCTACGTCTAGCCATTTTAATTCGAGTCCCACTGGGCGTGCCAAAAATAAATGTTGGCTTTTTGGCTTTCGAAGGTTATAACAGTAATTTTGAGCGTGCCAACAAGGATCAATCAGTCCTTACAGAAATTTAATTACCAACCAATTATCAGACGATTGTGTTTTAGTTATTTCAGCCTCAATGAAGAGGACTTTTACTGGTGGCTTTGCTTAGGAAGAATAAACTGACAATGATTAAATGAAGAACAATTGCAGTATTTCATTAAGTAAAATGAAAGACTTACAATGATCCAATTCAGCCTCGTAGAGGTTTACATCAACAATCTACTTGAAACTACTCCTATGAACGAAATACAGTACAGGAATCTGAAGTACAGAAATATGAAGGACAAGAAATGTAAGAACTGGAAATAAAGTGAAGTAGATATAAACTGGTTTTCTCGATCTGAGTCTAGGGCCCTTTCTGGGGCCTTCTCTACTATTTATGTTTCTCAATGGCAACTGTCGAACTGCATCTCTAATAGTTGAATCATACTTCCATGATTGCTGATCATGTTGCCTTATAGTTAGCTCCACTATGCCATCTCTGTAGTTAGGTTTCCCTCTCGATTTTGAATTTAAATATGAATAATCGTTGAAACCACGTCAACTTGCATTTCTTTGCTGATTCAGTGCTACGTAGATCTGCACAAACCAATACTAACTGCTACGTGTGTGATTACGATTGAAGACTTGAATAGTCTTCCCGTATTGCCCTTATTTTGCCACGCGTCGAACTGTGATTGGCCAGTACAAAATATATAGCCAATAGTTTGGTACTTGTTTTAAGCCATGTTTGAATTTGTGTGTGACAACATTTTAAGTTGTTCAATCTCCAACTTTTTGGTCTTTCAAGTTTCAAGTGCCTTTGCCATGTTTGACGTGTAATGATTTTGACAAATGATAAATTAGATGATTTCGTGTTGATCATTGAAGATACAGTTACAATTGCTTACATATGCTTCATATTAGGGGTGAGCAGCGGATATACCAATCCGCTAAAACCGACCGAACCGAACCAAACCGATCCGCCGCATTTTAGACGGATGCGTGATAACGAGCAGACAGTTGCGGATTGATTTTCTCCAATCTGCCAATCTGACGTATGGATGGCGGATTTGAGATTCCTTTGGCCGCAACAGAACCGCCGAACTGCTAAACCACGAACACCCCTAGTAATTTATGAGACTTTGTGTTTTCAATTTGTTTAAATATTCTGTTTGCGTTTTCAATTAAAAAAGAGTTTAAATATTCTGTTGAAAAAAAGTTTTCAACTTGAATATCTTTTTTGAATTGAAAAAAATAAACGTATTATTTATCTATATTTTTTGATTTTTAAATCTGTCTCTAAAAATAATAAATAGAAAATATGATATATGCTGGTTGATTTTTGTTTTCAAAAACAGATATAGATGTAACAATACAGAGACATACAATCTCACTACTGCTCTATTCATGGTTTTGGTGGTTTGAATTGTTTTTATATTTTAAGAACCACATATTGTAATACTTTATGTGGATGAGACATGCTGTGATTGTAGTATGTGGATGAGACATTCAGTGATTGTGATATTCTAAAGTTTCAAACTTTCTTGCTTTGAATGAGGCATGCAGTGATTGTAATATTTTTTTAAGTCATTAACTGTAATACTTTCTTCTTTTTTTCTTTTTCTTTTTTTTGAGGAAGTGCACAAGTTGAATTATGTTGAAAATTTATAAAATTTTAAACCGCCAAACCGATTCGCATCCATCCGCCAATCCGCTCAATCCACATCTGCCTGATTGGCGGACGGATGCGGATTGATTTTCTCCAATCCGCCAATCTGGCAGACGGATGGCGGATTGGAGGTTCCGTGGCCGCAACCGACTCGTGCCCACCCCTACTTCATATTAATTACAATAACATATCATCACCCTTCTTTTTGAGTTGAAGAAGGCATTCACATGCTTCATATTTCTCTCGATTTATATCTACCAGTTTCTTCTCCAGAGAACTTATATCACTTTCTATAGCCTTTAATTCTCGCTTATGATGTGGAATGTTTGTGGTATGTTTCTGATCTTCCTTCCATAGTCTTTTCAATTCATTGCGTATAAGCTAGAATAAGAGCAAAAAAAAAAGTACAAGAATTTTTCACAATAGTAATACTATAAATTCACCATTACCAACTCAAAAATTAATGTTCATCCTACTTCACATAGACCTTACAAGAATTTCACACTACACAAATTAAACTTCACCACACAATCACTCGCCCAAAAAGTTATGGATAGACAATTCTGGTTTCAGACTTTCTCTTTTCATAAAACTCATGCCATTTTAAAATAAAATTTTTGTATTCAAATAGTTTTGAACCTATTTTCTGATCTTAAGTTATTTTGTAAAAGCCTTTTGAAAAATATGATTTCAAACCATGTTTTGAAAAACACAATTTCACAAAACGACCTAATTTTTTTTTTTAAATAAAACACCCCATCACAAAAATATCTTACTTGAATATGATCCTGAATATCTTTTCTAGTGCCCAAATAGTATCGAATCTGTGGAGCTTGCGAAGCATGATTGCCAATATTATTATTATTATTATTGAGTTTAATATTATCCATTTTTGCTTCATTATGCTTTATCTCTCTAAGAAGCTTTTTCTCCTCTGCAAGACTATTACTGCCATGTTGCATCAAATAGTTCAAACTCTTTATCTGCAATTCATAATTCCACTTCTTTGTTGTCTTTGTAATTATTCCTTTTTAAATTCAAAACAAATTTACTTAAAATTGCCAATGATTTTCTTAATCTTTTTTTATTACTGTGGTTTGAAATATAATTTCTTAGTTTATACACTATAATTAGCTCAATTACATATATAACAAACACGGTTTTACTAGGGGTGGACATGGGTTGAGTTTCGACTTGGGTGGGTTTGGGCCAAGCCCGTATTACATAATAATACTAGAAATCATTTCTCAAATATGGCTTGACTTAGGACTGGACCTATATTTTATTTCCAAGCTCGTTCAAAAATAAAATAAAACTCACAAGTTGCCTACATGACCTGGACAATATTTAATATAAATATTATTTTCATATTTTAAAATAAAATTATAATTAATTTAATCATTCAAGTGTCGTTATTTTGATAATTAGTTTAAAAACCAGCTGTTTAAGTTGTTCCAACTTAATAGTTCAAATTTTATAATTAATTCTTTACCTAACTAGTAATACATAAGTTGTAGTTTTAAAAACTAAAATTAAGCAATATAATACATACATATTTATAAAAATATATTGGATTATATAGATTAAGGGTGAGATTTGCTATGTTTGAAACACTTTTCTCAAGTACAGTCCGTCTTATAATTGAGCCTAAAAAAATGTCTAACCCAACCTTAGGCGCCTAAACCATAATCCCATAGGGTTTTTTACCAGCCAGTCCCAATAATGGAATTTATTACCTATTAGGTCCTAAGTTTCTCTCTCATGAACCACCAAGTTCTGTTATATTTTTTTTATCTCGACTTTGCCCTTGTTGTTATACTTTCGCTCATTTGTTGTTTTTTTTTTTTTTTCTTCTCCTAGTTCCTGTTTTATTTTTGAACTTCAAATTGCAAACCTTCGACAATATTTTTTTTGGCCATTTTTCATCTTCAACACGTCACCACCATAACCCACCCCCTTAGATCCGGTGGCGATGAGAGAAAAAGAGAAAAAAAATGAAGAGAATAAAGGAGAGAGATGAGAAGCCATTACCAGAGAATAATTCTCATCATTTTATGCTATCACAAATCACGCCAAAGAATCAAAAGTCTAATTCAGTGATAAATTTATCATGCAACAAATCTCAACTAGAGTTACAATGATAAATTTATCATTGTTGAATTTCTTAAAAAATTGACAAATAGCAGACTTGATTTAAGAGAGAGAGGGGCATCACAACAAATTTATCACTGAATTAAGTAACAAATTTATCACTAAATTAAGCAATCTATTATAAACTCAAGAAAGCAGGGTTGAACCGTTCTCAAAGAAAGAGCGTGGTTCCAATGGATCATCTGCCAATCCTTGGAGAAACCGTGGAATTGGAGGCATACCCACCTCTAAAATTCCTTCTAGAATTTGGACTACATGCCCCATACTTGGTCTATCCTTCTCATCATCTTGAATGCACCAAGTAGCAACTTTGCAAGCTCTAATCACCTCTTCAACATCACCATTGCCTTCCAATCTGTAATCCAACAAGCTTAAGACTAATTCCTCGCTTTCCTTCATTTTCATTGCCACTAAAAATGGAAAGTACCGATCCATTTCATAATCTACTATGTCATTATTTCTTCTTCCTGATATAATCTCAAATAACAGCATTCCATAGCTAAAAACATCAGCTTTTGGCGTGATTGCTTCACCTGATATCCATTCAGGTGCAAGATAGCCTCGGGTTCCTCTCATTGTTGTCAAAACCGACTAATCTCTCTCCAACAAGCTTAGCAAGCCCGAAATTAGCCACTTTTGGGTTGTATTTAGCATCCAAGAAAAAATGTTTTCGAGCTTAATATCACAATGTATGATGCAATCTCGCATTTCTCATGGAGGTAAGTCAATCCTCTAGCAAATCCTAATCGAGATGTTGTACCTTGGTTTCCAGTATTAATGTTGTCTTTTTTAAACAAGTGAGACTCTAGAGAACTGTGGGAGCCGGATAATGTCAATGCGCATACAAGAAAGCCGAATAACAGTCTGAAGATAGTCAGGATAAATATTGTATACGACACTGTCCTGGACGATCCCAAAGCCAAATATATTAATCGGCCGTAGAATCAATTGAACAAAGGCCGAATAAATAAACGTGCAATGGGTTAAGTGGGCCCGACCTTGAGGCCCAAAAGAAAAATATAAATAGAGGAATATCAGCCAAAGAGAGGTACGCGAGAACAGACCTAAGAAACTTAATTTACAAGCAACTAAGAGAGTATACACTGACTTATCCGTCGAAGTGCTAATTCTGGCACCCCCGACGGGGTAATAATCAAGCAGGCTGTCAAACTGGGCTTTGAAACATCGAACAATGAGGCCGAATATGAAGCACTATTAACCGGCTTACGAAATGCACTTCTCCTTGGTGCTCGGCGTCTACTTATCTTCTACAACTCAAAACTAGTCATCAATCAATTGAAGGGGGAATACGCAGTCAAAAATGACCGTATGGCAGCCTACATGAAAACGGCGAGTTCCTTGTGGGCAAAATTCGACCATCATGAATTGAATCAAATAACCCGGGATCAAAATACACATGTAGACGCCCTGGTTTGCCTAGCCTCCACCATTAACTCAGAAATTAAACGGACAATTAAAGTAGGATTCATCCCTAAGCCGAGCATTGGCCTTTCGGAGTCAATCCAGATAAATATCATAGAATCAGGTCCAAGTTGGATGGACCCCATCACTGCATTCCTATCTTCCGAGTAGCTCCCGACGGACAAGAAAGAAGCACACAAACTGCAAAATAAAGCTCTGCGATATTACTTAGATCCGCAAGGAAAGCTTTACAAAAAATCTCTTTCTAGTCCATACCTAGAATGCGTTCATCCAGATAAAGTCGAGGAACTCTTGATTGAAATACATGAAGGTAGTTGTGGTGCCCATTCTAGCGGGCGCTCTTTGGCTCATCGAGTTGTGACATAGGGGTACTATTGGCCGACCATGAGAGCTAATGCTGAGTGTTACATCAAGAAATGTGAATAGTGCTAGAAGTTTTCCCCTTTAACCCATTTACTGCCAAGAGTTAATCTCTATCACCACCCTGGCGCTTTGCTCAATGGGGACTTGATATCGTTGGACCATTACCTCGGGCCCCGGGCAACAAGCGATTCTTGATTATTGCGACAGATTACTTCACAAAATGGGTTGAAGCGGAGGCACTAACACACATTCAAGATATTGATGTTAGGCATTTTGTATGAAGAAATATCATAACACGATTCGGCATTCCAAGAGCACTTATTTCAGACAACGGCACCCAGTTTGATTGTGGCGTCCACCGAGAATTGTACAGCATGTATGGTATTCGACTCTATTTTTCCACCCCGGCTTATCCACAGAGCAATGGTCAAGCTGAACCTTCCAACAAAGCCATTTTGGAAGGTATCAAGAAACGGTTGGAGAAAGCTAAAGGCAGGTGGGTCGAAGAGCTCCCCAGTGTGTTGTGGGCTCATCGCACCACACCAAGGCAGTCCACTGGGGAAACACCATTCGCCCTTTGTTTTGGAACCCAGGCAATTATCCCCCTAGAGATTGGCTTACCCACTCTGAAAACAAAGGTCTTTGACTTGGGCCATAATGACATAATGTTAGCTTTGGATCTGACTCTGATCAAAGAATGCTGAGACCGTGCCTTCGCGTCTATGGCGCAATATCAACAGCAGCTCGCTAAATCATATAATCAACGTGTGCAGCTGTGATGTTATATACCCGGAGAATTGGTCCTGAAGAAAGTTCTTCCCGCTACTAGGAGCCTTGCCAACGGAAAACTAGGTCCCAATTGGGACGGCCCCTATTAGGTTGAGTCAATCGTCGGCATAGGGGCATATCGGCTCAAAGACATGTCTGGAAGAAGTCTGCCACGTTTTTGGAATTCCACGCATTTGCGTAAATTTTATCATTAACCCGACTTGTGGGGCATGATATCTTGTTTTGAATGTTCGTCGTGTACAACTTTCACTTTTACAATGCAAGGCTTCTTATTTCCTACTATATGAAATTTAGTTCGGTAAATCCAAAGTCTCCGGATTCGGAGCGCCTTTCATGGATATGACGATTGGCCAAGATAAAAGCCTCCGAATTCGGAGCCCCATCCATGAATGACACGTTTAAATTTGAATAAGCCTCTGGATTGAGCACCCTTCGTGGATATCACACCGCCAAAATAAAAGTCTTCAATTCGAGCCCATCATGCAAGACACGTTTGGGCGAATAAGCCTCCTGATTCGAGTGCCCTTCATGGATATCATGATTAGCCAAGATAAAAGCCTCCAAATTTGGAGCCCCATCCGTGAATGACACGCTTTGGGCTAAATAAGCCTCAATTCATAGCGTCCTTTGTAGATATCACGATTGGCACAAAATAAAAGTCTCGAATTCGAACCCCATCCGTGCAAGTCACGCTTGGGCCAAATAAGCCTCAATTCGAGCGCCTTTCCTAGATATCACGATTGGCCAAGATAAAGCCTCGAATTCGGAACCCCATCCGTGAATGACACGCTTGGGCGAATAAGCCTCCGGATTCGAGCGCCCTTCATGGATATCACGACACAAAATAAAGTCTCAATTTGAAGCCCCATCCGCAAGTCACGCTTATGAATAAGCCTCGATTGACGCCTTCAGAGATATCACGATTGGCCAAAATACAAGTCTCCGAATTTGGAGCCCCATTCGCAAGTCACGCTTGGGCGAGTAAGCCTCTAGATTTGGAGTGCCCTTTGCGGATATCACGATTGGCCAAGATAAAAGCTTCCGAATTCGGAGCCCCATCCATGAATGACACATTTGGGCCGAATAAGCCTCTCGATTCGAGCGCCTTGGATATCACGATTGGCCAAAATAAAAGTCTCGAATTTGAGTCCCATCCGCAAGACACGCGTTTGGGCGAATAAGCCTCCAATTCGAGCGCCTTCAGAGAAATCACGTTTAATGAATAATCCTCAATTTGGAGCGCCTTAGAAATCACGATTAGCGAGGCAAAACGCCCCAATTCGCACTCCTTTCGTTTATATTATGATTGACAAGCGTAAACACAATTGACGTAAAATGGTAGATGACAGAAACAACATACAAACATTTAAAATAATACGTTCCATTAAATTGATCGAGAATACATAATTCGCATCCAATTTGCGTTAAAACGATACAATAAGTTTAGTTTTATCCGGCACCACCTTCGTCGTCGCTTTTCTCGACTTCATAAGCCGCAAAGGGAAAATGGTGACTCTGATATAACGGTGACGCTGAATCAACGCCTGCTACTCGGAGAGCTCTACTACCGGAGGGCTTGGACCCACCGTGCTTGAACCCACGATTCTCGCATCGACATACCTCATCGGCGAGTTTTTCCTTAGTTTTCTCTATCCCAATTTTTCGGCCGTCATGGAAGCCTTGTTTGTAAGCCCTGGTCCTTGTAGCCTCTATTGCGAACATGCTTGTCGTCTCTCAATCAGCAATCGTATGACTTATAAGCCGTTAGGTCACCCTTTCCTCTACTATCAGATTCGTTTGGCCGACCGACAGAGACTCGACAGTTTTGACCTTTCCTAATTCACGCTCAGCTTTCTCCGCGCGAGCTTCTAAATTTTGAATGCGTTCATCCTTCTACTCTATCTCCCGCCGCGTGGCACGTAAGCGTATGCCGATTTCATAGGCGGTGTATAGCCCTTTCACCGCTCCATGAATGCCCTCCCGAAACATTTCAAAATCAGGTCGACCGACCATCGGCTGGTGAACTTCTGGTAGGAAAATCTATCGAGCGAACTCGACTGCCACATTTGGGTCGCGAAGAATCAAATTCGCTTCCATCATCAGTTTGTTCCCCATAAAAACCAAAAAACTTAACAGACGCGGCGTCGCACTGGTTTCCCCTCTCGAGCGTGGTCAAGGGGAGTTACCATGCTGCTGATTTTCTTTTCTGGGTGACCTACTTCGACAACACCGGGACTGGCATTTTTCATGCTCCTTCGACCTCCTACTCCCCGAGCGCGTGGGCTCGCCACCACGATTCATCCTTGTGTCCAACTCCGCTAATGTCCTACCTTCTCCTCTACTGTTGAAGAATAATCTTCTGGCCATCCACAGTCTTCCACACTGATATTTTCCTCCCCCAATTTATTGGATTTGAATGCAACAATGGCCCCTCCGCGCATACTGCCCCCACCTCATTTATTCATTACGGGTGCAGCGCCCCCGAAGCGACTTCATCAATGCTAAATTTCACAACCTTGTGCCAGAATCGTTAAGGTCAAGTGACCCAGTCACTCCACGAACCAACAGCATTCGGCGTTCCAGTTCATTCATTAGCTGGGGCAAAGGCAGATTTATTAATCTAATCGGTCAAATATCCAGGCTTTGCGCCGATAAGTTCATGTGCCCCAGCCACTCCATGAACCAATAGCATTGGTATTCCATTCATTAGCTAGGCCAAAGCGATTCATTAATCTAATCGGCCAAATGTCCAAGCTCACGATAAGTTCATGTGCTCTACCACTCTATGAACCAATAGCATTGGCGTTCAGTTCATTAGACGGGCAAGGGCGATTCATTAATATAATCGGCTAAATAGATTCAATAAGATAATCGGCCAAATGTCCGTGCTTTGCGCCGATAAGTTCATGTGCCCCACTCCATGAACCAACAAAGATTCTACGCCCACCATTCACTAGTTGGGGCAAAGGCAAATTCACTAATCTAATCGACCAAATGTCCAGGCTTTGCACCGATAAGTTCATGTGCCCCAGCCACTCCATGAACCAACAATATTCAGCATTCCAGTTCATTAGCTGGGGCAAGGGCAGATTCATTAATATAATCGGCTAAATAGATTCAATAAGATAATCGGCCAGATGTCAAGGCCTTGCACCAATTTACGCAGTTATTTTATCGGATGTTTAAGTTACACATGCATCAGACATACATGGGAATTTTTCATTAATAAATTGAGTACTTGAGTACAGATAATAGTAATTTTACACATACAAATTACCTTACATTTCAACTTCCAATCGAAGTAAAGAAATGAGAACCTACTAACAAAAACCTACAAAAATTATGCATCTAAGATGCCTAACAAAACTCAGAATATCACTCTAATCAATCTTCAGGGCCAGACTCCAGCGGCTCAACATCCACCTGCTCGTATGGAATCGGCTGCGCCAATGTCACATTAGCGGCAGTGAGGGCTTTGAGCCAGCCGTATTTGAACCCCGATTCTCGAACTTAGGCACTTCCTCCACATAGTTTGCCAAGGCGGCATCTTTCCCAACTTCGAACGCTTTGGAAACCTCGGAGTCGGCTATTTCCTTTGCCTTCTTCGACTCTTCCAAATCGGCTTCTAGCTTGGCAATCACCTCCTTGGCTAACTTGAGCGTGTCTTCGCCACGATTCTCTTGGCGGCTAGCCTTAGTTGCTCAGCATTCTTCACGTACTCAGCCTCGAAGTCGGCTCTCACACGTTCCTCTACCGCTTTCGCTGCCTCGGAATCGGCTCTTTGAAAGGCTTCCACGACCCTGCTCCTTTTCTTTTCAATTTCGGCTTTCAGCAAGCCGATCTATTCAATTGCGTCATGTTGACAACGGCCGATTTCGGCTATCCTGCCCACCGTCTACAGAGTAAGGAATTAGAGTTATAAAAAAAAAAAAAATAAATATATATATATAAATATATTTAGGCGGAAAAATGCTGATAAGGCAAGTAATGTACCAATAAAATTTGATTGAGCGACTAATGCAATTGACAATAACTGGCTCGCCAAATGTGGCTCTATCAACTAGCAAGGAAATTGAGGAGGCCATACTCAAGGCCATAGCCGGGTTCTTCAAAGCCAATGCATCAGAAGCAATCGGCACATTCTTTATCTTTGGTTGAATGGTGAACGAAACAACCAAGTCCGACTCCTCAATGCGCGGCCGTTTATCAACTTGGTCCTCCCCAGTGATGGTTTCACGTTCTGCGGGGCATTTTTCCCCCCTTTGCTCAGCCTCATGATCCCCCTGTTCTTGCTCTGTCTCGGCTTCGCGCTCGGTCTCATTCCTTATCTGAGCCGTTTCTTCCACAATAATAGGTAGGGAAGGCTCAGTGACGGCAACGGGTGGAGTTTCCGATCGAATGGTCTCGGTTCTCCTCCAGACAGCCATCCTCACAGCGTTTTCCCTCTTAGCCAGCTGCATGAGCGACTCCCCAGCCATGTTCTCAGGATACGCGCCGAGAAGGTCTCCTAAGTCTGTAAAAATGTCTTCAAATGAGACGTCCCCTCGGTATGAAGAGTGTCTTTGAGATCCGCAATTTTCTGGGATTAGCCGGGTATTACCGTCGGTTTGTGAAAGATTTCTCTAGGCTAGCTTCACCTTTGACTAGATTGACGCGGAAAGTGGTCAAATTTGTGTGGAGTGAGACTTGCGAAAAGTCATTTCAAGAGGTTAAAGTTAGACTAACCACCGCTCCAGTCTTGATTATTTCGGAGAAGGGTTTGGGTTATGCAGTCTATTGTGATGCCTCATGAGAGGGTTTGGGTTGTGTGTTGATGTAAGAGGGAAAAGTAATGGCCTATGGTTCACGTCAATTGAAAACACATGAGAAGAACTATCGTACACATGACCTAGAGTTGGCGGCTGTGATATTTGCCTTAAAGATTTGGAAGCACTACCTTTATGGTGAGAGATTCGAGGTGTTCTCGGATCATAAGAGTCTGAAGTATTTGTTTACACAGAAGGACTTGAATTTGAGGCAAATGAGGTGGATGGAATTCATAGAAGATTATGACCTTGAATTGCATTATCATCCGGGAACGGCCAACATTGTGGCCGATGCCCTTAGTAGGAAGTCCATTGGTGACGTAGCTTGTATTGCTATCCGAGAATGGGAGATGTTGGGTGCTCTTAGCGAGTTCGACTTGCATCTGGACGAGTCCATTAAGTCGGCGGCCTTGTTTTTTGTAGTTGCACAACCTACGCTTGTGAATCGAGTGTTAGAGGCACAGAGGGGTGACTTTGAGGTAGAATCCCTCCAGGAAAAGATCTCCAGTGGGAAGGTTGAGAAGGGCTTGACTGTGTATCCTGACCTGAGTGTGAGGTACCGAGACCGCATGTTTGTGCCAGAGTCTTGCCGAGAGGAAGTACTCCGAGAGTTTCACCATTCACGCCTTGCGGTGCATCTGGGAGGCACAAAGATGTATCATGATCTGAGTCACTAGTTTTGGCGGAGGGGTATGAAGAAGGATATGGTAGTGTTTGTGTCAAAGTGTCTTACTTGTCAGCAACTGAAAGCCGAACATCAAAGGCCAACGGATTTGTTGCAACCCTTGTCTATAATTGAGTGGAAATAGGAGCTTGTCACGATGGATTTTGTTGTGGGTCTTCCGAGAACTCAACGGGGTAGTGATGTTATTTGGGTGGTAGTAGACCGATTAACTAAGTCGGCGCACTTTATTCCTATGTGCGTAAGAGATTCGGTAGATCACCTTGCCGACTTGTATATTCGGGACGTAGTGAGGTTGCACGGGGTCCCAGTGTCGATTGTCTCAGATAGAGACCCGCGTTTTACTGCTAGGTTGTGGCAGAGTTTGCAAAGTGCCTTGGGCACTAGGCTGACCTTTAGCACAGCTTACCATCCTCAGACTGACAGGCAGTCAGAGCGCACCATTCAGATACTTGAGGATATGCTTCGAGGCTATGTCCTTGACTTTAAAGGGTCGTGGGAGAGGCACTTACCCTTAGTGGAGTTTGCCTACAACAACAGTTTCCAATCGAATATTGGTATGGCATCATTTGAGGCCTTGTATGGCCGACCGTGTAGATCTCCAGTATGTTGGACCGAGGTGGGTGATGCACCTTTGTTGGGCCCGGAGTTGGTTCGGAAAACGACGAAGAAAGTAACACTTATCCGTAAGAGGCTAGTTACAGCCCAGAGTCGCCAAAAGAGTTATGCCGACCATCGGAGGAGACCTTTGTCATTTGAGGTGGGTGATCACGTCTTTATGAAAATATCACCTAGACGGGGTTTGATGAGGTTTGGGAAGAGTGGGAAGTTGTCCTCTCGATTTATTGGCCCTTTTGAAATCCTTGAGCGGATTGGGGAGGTTGCATATCGTTTAGCATTGCCTCCACAATTGTCCGGAGTGCATGACGTATTTCATGTTAGTATGCTTCGAAAATATGAGCCGGATCCGTCACATGTGTTGGATTGGACCGACTTAAAGGTGGACGAGGATGCTTCGTATGAAAAGAGACCAGTGCAGGTCTTGGATAGGCGGGACCAAGTCTTGCGAGGCAAGACAATTCCCTTGGTCAAGGTATTGTGGAATCATCACGGAGTTGAGGAAGCAACTTAGGAATGCAAATTGGAGGTCTGAGAGAAATATCTGGACCTATTTGTTGATATTTGAGCTTATGCTGAGAATTTTATTTTGTTGATAAACTCTAAGAACATTGTATATGTTTGGATTATGGAAGCATTGAAATTGTTGAATATGTTTCGAAAATGTGAGTTTAATTTAACATTGTATATGTTGAATGTATTGTGGAAATGTAATTATGTTGTTAACATTGAATATGTTATGGAGATATGGGATATATGCATTGAAATTAGCTGAATTTCACTAGAATGCATGTTAATAATAGGTATTGAGCTACATTTATAAATTGTTCTCTTGAAAAGAGATGGAATGATCGGTAGTGGATCATGTTGGTAAGTGGTGTATTGTAATCATGTTGAGAATTGAAAAGATCACAGTTTTGAAACTTGTATTTGTAATTTCTGGGACGAAATTCTTTAAGGGGGAGAGGTTATAGCGATCTCGATTTTCCCCATCATTTATCTTGTTCCGGACTTGGGTTCCGTCATGGTTGTTGTTGTCTATATCTTGTTTCCGTCCTTTAAATCTTTTGTATTTGAGTTTTGGGACGTGTTGGGTGAGTTTGGTACAAGTTGGTTGTGAGTTTGAACAAATGGTTGCTGTCTAGAATTTGACATCTTTGCTCGAGTGAAGCTTCTTGCGCTCAAGCGAGCCTTGGGTTTTAGCTTCTTAGTTCGAGCGAGGGTTCCTGCACTCGAGCGAGATTTGTGTGGTGCGTCTCTTCACTCGAGCGAGCACTCTTGCGTTCGAGCGTGCGTCTGCGTCTAGATTGGACTTGAAAGTTAGTATTCTTCGCTCGAGCGAGGCTTTTATCGCTCGAGCGAGCGAGCTCTATGTTTTGTGTTTCTTCGCTCAAGCGAGAACTCTTGCGCTCGAGCGTGCTTCTACGTTGCAGACCTGAAGCTTCGCATTGTTTGCTCGAGCGACGCTTCTTGTGCTCGAGCGAGGTTCTTTTGTGTCTGGTCGCTCGAGCGACCACTTCTTCGCTCGAGTGAGGTTCAAATATATCAGTTGGCAGCAGCGTAATATACATCACTTTTTCATCATCTTTTCATCCAAACCCTAGATCCAACACATACACTCTCTCTCTCTACACAATCCTTCTCTTTACAAATACACCTTGTTCTTGGGTCTCGTGACTTCTAGTCTCTTTGTAAGAAAGTTGGAGCTTTGCGGGGGCTACATTTTGATTAGAAAATTCTTGGATTTGGAGCATCTTGGGTTTTCTTCATCATCTCCTTTGAGTCTCTTCATTTGAGGTAGGGATAATCTACTCCTTCTTATGAGTTTTAACATAAACATTTGTCATTTTGTATAAATAGTGAGATTTGGTAATTTGAGAAATTAGGGTTTGAGACTTGTAGTATTTAAAAGAGGGGTTTTGTGTTTTCAAGCTCCATGTGCATATGAGGTCTTGAAAATGGGGATTTGTGAATTTAATTGGTGAAATTTAGTCTTAGGATCAATGTTTGGGAAAAATGGGAAAATGCCCTAATTGAATTTAAATAATTAATTTGTATAATTAATTTGGCAATTATGAGGAATATGAAATTGATTTGAAAAACATGAAATTGGATGGAATGAAGAATAGTTAATGTAGTTGGATTGATGAATCACTCACTGATGAAAAATGTAATAAATTATCTGTTGCTAGAACTATTTATCTGTATAAAGATATCTGTTTTGGGCTATCGGTGAAGGATAGTCTTGATTGTTGTAGACACTGCATGATGATTAGGTAAATTGAAACCAATCAATGGAATTATGTCATTGAATATGACAGTTGGACTGACACATTGAATATGTGCATTAATTGATCATTGTATATGATGACGTGTTTAAATACATTGCATATATATATTTGTTTTGGAGGAGAAAGGGGATGTACTCCATTGTGTGGGAGGAGATAGGAGAAGTACTCCACTGTTTGGGAGGAAATAGGAGCTGGATTCTATTGATAATTAAGTTAGTCGGAGTGTCTAGGGTGAAAGTCCCGAAATCTTATATACGTTTGAATAACGTTGATGATTGAAGTGTTGATAATATGAGTTGTAGTCTCATTTTGAATTGTCGATGAATTGAAGTGTTGTTATTTTTATGAGTTGTAGTCTCACTTTGAACAATCGATGAATTGAAGTGTTGTCTTTATGAGTTGTAGTCTTATTTGAATTATTTGGATAAATGAGCCATGTTAATAAAGTGAATTGGAAATAGAAATGAAACCGGTTGAAAGATGAATATCAATGTTGATGGGTTATAGAAATGATGTTAATCGATGTACATGTGTTGAACATTTATCAAATGCTAATGTTTTAGTTATTTCTCATATTTGATTTAGCATATCTCTATTGGGCTTTGGCTCACCTACCTGGCACACCATTTTCAGGTACAGGGGACGTGTCACCTCCAAGGTCTTATCTTGGAAGGTCTCGGGGCTGAAGTCTCTGTTTTGTTGTTTTGCTTTTATGTTTATATGTTTTTATTTCCAAGCCGAGGGCTTTAATTGTAAAGGGCTTCTGACTCTCTTTTGTTGTAACCAAGTGTTAACTTAGAAAGTTGTAAGTCCGTAGGGCATCTACTTTTGTTGTTAACATGTAACATCTTTTGTAAGAAGACTCTGATGGGTGAAAATGTATTATTTCTTTATGACTATGGATTTTATGGATGATTGAGTTATGTATTATTTTGAGTGCATATGATCTGAGACTAGAAAGAAGCTAGGCCCATTTTAGAAAGGAAGAAGGACAGAGGTATGATTTTATTGTTATACACCAAGGTTGCCAGTGTAATTTATCATAAATTTTTTATTTTGTGAGAAAATAACGTAACATTGGTATTTGGAGCTCATATTTACAAATTAAAAGTTTTTTTTTTTGGAATTACGCCTCAAATAATATTAGCATATACACACAAGTTTTAATTTATGTACTTATAATCTATTAAGTCTTAACTAAGATTTTTAGATATTTAAGTCCCATTAAAATTTTAATAATTAGAATTGTCCTTAAATAATAATTGTTTATCATTTATGATTATCTATAAAAAAAAAAAATATATGATGATTTCCTATTTATTTTGATTTTTAAAACTTTAAAACATTAATTTTCAAATTAAATTTTTTTTTTTGAAAAAATTGAATTGTTTTTTTTATGCAAAATTGAAAATTTTGTATCTATAAAGGAGTATGATGATAGAACATTAATGTGCAAAACTGCGAACAAAAAAAAAAAAAAAAACTTTAAAAATGAAAAAACTTGTGATATTCTCGATTTTAGTGGATAGTTGAATCAAACTAATAAGTAGGAGGGTAAAAGCGTTTAATCTCATGCTTTCTTTCTTTTTTTTCCTCAATTAGTGAAACAATTATCTAGAACATTACTATGTAAAATTGATAATATTCTTCATTTTAAAATTTAGTAAAAATTGATAATATTGTCAATTTTATTAAATATGACTTATTGGTTCAAAAAATCTTAGATAGGACCTGAGCTACCATAACATTTGTAAAAAGGACTTTCAGGTAATTAACTCAATAATTATAGGGTGATTCTACTTGCATCACTATTTAACCTCTTTATACCCTCCATCTCATTACACCACTATAAAAAAAAATGTAATTATCATTACACCCCAATATATTACCAAAACTAACCATAAATTAACTATTTCATCTTTTTATACCACTAATTTTGGTAACACTAAGACTAAATAATTTACATTATTCGTGTTATGTCATAGAAAAATAGATCTCTAGCATTTTGTTGCTATACATTTACAGACACTTTCTTCCAAACAATAATTTTTAATTTATAGTCGGCCTTTTCGGTAATACAACGCTAATTAATTTGAATTACTCCAAAGGCCATGTTATCGATAATATTTTTTTCCCAACATCATGTTGTCGCCCAATTAGATGATAACAAGAAATTAATTTGGGTCACTTGTAAAGTGCATGTTCAAAGGATACATTGTTATACAAATGGGATTACTTCTAGCATTATGTTGCCAAATTATAATAGAGTTGTCTAGGCCCTTGTCATGTATTAAAAGATTTAGGTTGCATTTGGTAGAGCTTTCTAACTATAATTTGAGAGTAGTTGTTGTATTTTTAAATTTGTGAGTTTTGGAATTATGTTTTGAGTATGGAAAATTTGTTTGGTGAGAGAGTTTTGAAAATAGTTTTGAATTGAATAGGAAAATTTTGATGTGACATATGATATTTGATACAAAAACTTACAACTCATAACCAAACATACAACTCAAAATTCTATTAAAATACATAAAAAAAATTTAAAACTTCGGAATTTTTTTTTTCCGAATATATTATAATTAACATATGTCAATTGCAAAAAAAAAATAATAATAAATAAAAAAGTATTCCATTGTTCCGGCCAATGATCGACCATAGCAAATTTTCGCCTTTTGGCGTAGTTTTCAAACTCGAGTATGGTATTAACTTTGAAAACTATAAACAAACATCAAACGCAAATAAAGAGGTGGAATCATAGTTTGAAAACCATTCCAAATGAGCCTTACTTTTTCCTTGAAGCATCCATAAAAAATTCATAAATCAAACACGCATCCATAAAATCATACATAAAAAGTATCCATAAAATATCAAGTGTATGAATATTCATAAAATATCTATAAAACCGTCATTGTTTGCATCCATCAATCAAACATGTTATCACAATTTGTCTTGGTAATTTATAGGTAATTTTTCCTCCCTTAATAGAAATAGACTTTTTAGAACACAACTTCAATCGTTCTCCTTTGATCTTCCTGCTGTTCTATAGTAGCCACTTTTTTACAAGCAAGTGTAAGTCTTGGTTTTCTCATTGCCTCGTGATTTGATGTCTTTATAACAAGGACAAATTCAGTTTTCTTCCTAATGTTAGAAGCCCATTTAATTAATGCTTCACGACTACAAAAAAAATCTAAAGATAATTAATACATTTATACGTCAAATTATTAATAAAACTCAATACAAATTAAAACTAAGAAAAAATCGTATTCATAAAAAAAACTTAACAAACCTCGTCTGTAATGAATTCATAATTAAAGTCCACTAATATTGCAATATTTGCGTTGTTGCAATGAGTATAAGTATAATCCTTTCAAGAAAAAATATAAAAAAATTCGGTTTGGGGTTACCGGAAATATATCTTTTATTCAGTAGTTAGTTACTAGATTTATATTTTTTGTTCGGCAATGTGATGCTGGACTATTTTATTTTGTTTGATTTCGAACCATCGAACGAAAGTCGAACACCAGTCCAGAAAAACGAAACAAAACCTACCAAATAAATACAAAAATTCGCATTTTTCACTTTTTTGATGGTTCTTCACCAACGTTTCTTCATCCATTGCTCTCTTTAATGATCAAAATACTATGATTCTCACTTTTTTAAAAGAGATGTGTAAGAAAAGAAAAAAATTAAGAAAGGAAAAAGAGAAGTAGGGATTGAAACCAAAGGGTGTTAGGAGATAACAAAATATATTTAATTTTAGAGTTTTGTTCTTAAAGGAATTTCACACATAGATAAAATTAGGAAGGAAAAAAAAACTCATATGGAGGGTGTAAAAGGTAAAATAGTGATGTAAGTAGAATCACCCATAATTATATACAAAAGATGGAAATTACCTTTTAATTTACAAAAATAACATCATCATTATCTTCTTATTCTTCTTCTTTTCTTCTTATTCTTCTTCTTTGTTTGTGTAATTTTTGTATTATGGCCGCCAATTACTCCTCCACTTTACCTAAGGCTTCGTTTGAGAAGTGAATTGGATTTTTTATTTTTTGGCTTTTTACCTATTTTAGTATGTGGCTAAAAGCCTCGTTTCAGTTGGACTTTTTGATTTTTTGACTTTTGTGAGAGAAAAAATGAAATAATTATAATTTGAATGTAATATTTTGTCTTATTGACATTTGAACTTATTTTGTCTTTTTATAACTATTTTAACCTGATAGCCCATGCCAAACAAGTGCTAAGTCTTTTCGTCCTCTCTCGTCCTCCTCTTCCATTTCAAACCCCTCTCTTGCCCACTTTCCCACTCCTTTCCTATCATCTTCCAACTATGTCAATAATATACTTCCGTCCAACACAAGTAATACTTGCACCTAACAAAAATTTGCAGTAGTGGAAAAGGTGGGGTGGGATCTCCATGAGCAGGGGTTAGAAGGTTCTGGGTGGTTCCAATAGCTAGGGTTTGCATCAACTAGGTTGTTGGGTGGAATGAGAAAGAGCTAGGATGGAGGAGTTAGACAAAAAAATTTATAACAAGATAGAACATGCACCTCACTCTGCAAAATTTTAAAATTGACAGACTTCAATTTTAAAGACTTTTCTACATGGATTATATCTAATATGAACGTCTTTTATGGAAGGTATTACTAATTTTCCCTTTCTAATTTTCCTCATAAAGATTAATGTAATGAAACTTTGTAATTGAACCAAATAAAAAATTTATTACAAAAACAAAAAGTAACAGAAATATACATGTATGTGTACAGTAAGAGAGGGAGGGAAAGGATTAGAAAGACTGTAGCAAGAGTAGATATTGGCCTTGTTTGGAAAGTTGGCTATTTTAGTAGGCTACAAATTTTGTGTTTGGAAAGATGGTTAGATTTTTTTGTAATTGGATACGATGTTTGTAAGAGAAAAAATGAAATAATTATGGATTTGATGTGACATTTTGTTTTATTGACTATTTTAGCCTATTTTGTCTTTTTGTGAATTTTAACCTAAAAAGCCAATTAATAGCCTTTCCCAAACAAGGCCAATGATGATACCAAAATGATCATCACGTCACCATCCATTATTTTCATCATATTCATATTCTGTCTACACACACGTGCAGATATATCTCACTGTTAAAAAATAAATTGACAAAAATAACACACACACATATAGTTTAACATATATATGTGTTGTTGAATCATACTATAATCAAGAACAAAAGTGCAAATGAGATATGGTATTTTTTTCAGAGAACTGATCCTAAGAATTTGTTTATGAAACAGAGTGGTCAATGGCTTTCAATGTCATCTGAAAGGCACTTTCAATGCATGACTTGTACTTTTCTGTATCTATGAGGCCTTTCTCTGTAAAGACAACATTCATCTTTCCCATATAGCTCACCATTGTCACCACTAAACTCGTAATTCCATTCAGATGCAAAATCTCACAAGATTGTTCCAAAAAAATACTAAATGAAAAAAAGGTGTAGGATTAAAATACCAAGGGATGTACCCGACTATGTAGTAGAAGTCGCCGATGATGATTAGCCATAGAAATTTTTCCATGGGTCCAATCATATTTGTGATCGCGATGCTCGACTTCTCCAATGTGCCTTTGATGTACCCGGATGTTGCCTCAAGTAGGGTTGGATATACGATTGTCACTATAATGTGTAAAGATGTTTAGGGTGCAAACCTTTATAATTTTAAATTTTCTAGTATAATATATATATATATATATTTCAAATTTTTGAGGTGTGGTCGCTTCCCTAGATCCATCGTTGTTCGCAAGGCTACACTCCATTAATTCACTTTAAATTAACTTTAAATGGATAGAAAAGCCAATGCATTAAAAGTGACTGGATTAAAGAGGCATATTTTATATTTGTGCAAAATTTAACTAATATGATAGCAAATTAATCAATGGTAGATTTCAATCGCTTAATGAGTAAGCGATTGAGTTTAATCTCAAATGATGAGTTGCTACAATTTGGATTGATGCTCTACATCATTAACAGCCAGAAAGATTCATGTCAACATATCTTTTTTTATTCTAAGTTTAAAAACAATGAGAATTAAAATCAAAATGACATAACAATCATAAATTGATGTTGTAATGTACCGAAGCCTCAATTTTCTCATAGTGTCTAATAGCAAACCAGTTGAAATAAACAATGGATGAGTTTCTGCTTTCTTGATCATCTTATGTGTTTTGAGAATATAATCGAGCGGGTTTGAGGATTCATCATTTGATAATTGTAACTGGGACATGTAAGAATGCAAAACAAGCCACCCCACTAAGATCTCAAGATTTTTTTTTGAGCATTTCACTCATCGACTTGTAACCGCCTATAGCTCGTATTGAGTAGCACCAATCCAAAGAGTCTTTGTATTATTATTCCCCAACTCATCATTATTGTTTTCAAGCCACTTTCATGTACATCCGAGTTCCCAAGTAAATAATACCCACAATTACATCATTTATCGTCTGTTACAATCGAAAGATTCCCAAAAAACAAAACAAAAAAGATGTTCAATATGAATTTAGAAGGCTTTAGATTGCAATTGTAATAGAAGGTATAAATTTTCATTAAAATTGATCTTGGAATTGAAAATGTTCAGACAAAAAGAAATATGTTGATGGAGCTAATTAAAAGGCATTTTGAGTTTTAATCTAACACTAAAAGGCATTTTCCTTAACAAAATTTTTTTTTTTTTTTTGTATATTTTGTATTTTTCTAATTACTTTGTCTAATGTGTATTCCGACAACTCTACTCATGAACTTGAAAGAATGCGACAAAATAACTACGTGTTATTTATCATGTTGGGACTCCATTATGTAAGTAGTAGACTTGAGGAAAATGCATCAACCCAACCAAAATATGCCAAGTCAATTAGAGGGCAAGGTTGACTACATAGTGGATTATAACTACCTAAATCATGCATACAAACATGACTAATTGTGCCTCATAATTAGCTTATGAAAAAGTTAAGGAAAAATACTATACAAATTAATAACTTTAAAAATTTCTTATTCATATAAGTTGTATTTATCATATAATTCCAGTAAATCGCCAAATCTCAAAGTTCCATATTACTACAGGTCACATTTGTGAATAAAATCTTAATCCAAAAAGAAAAAAAATTTGTGAGTTAAAAAAATTTGTAAATTTTATTAATTTGTATGAGATTTTTTCTAGTCCATCAAGTACCTTTCATTCATTTTTTTTCCTCTCTCCTTCATTATTATTAATAGCACAGAATACGTACAACTAAAATGACATTAAAATTTTTATGAATACATTGGTTCCACATGTATTCATTAATTGTTATGGTCTCCACCATCTGATGTTGTTTTAGTAGGCTACAAATTCCAGTAAGAAAATCTAATCTTATATTATATGTATTAGCAGCAATT
Organism: Camellia lanceoleosa; assembly: GCA_025200525.1. Lineage (NCBI taxonomy): Eukaryota > Viridiplantae > Streptophyta > Magnoliopsida > Ericales > Theaceae > Camellia > Camellia lanceoleosa. The sequence continues at coordinate 127,940,236 of CM045764.1, read as the reverse complement.
AGATCTTGACAAAACTACACCACTTACTACTTACCACATTAAGATTGTCCTTAATTTGTTTGAGTTGATCAAGAGAAAATGTCATCTTAGTTGTGACCTTTGGTTGAAACTCCAAACCCTCAGTCCCCGAATGGATCGGCCCTATCATCATCCAAACCGCTCTTCACAATGCTCTCTCCAAAATCCAGCAAGTGTCAAAACTCCAGAGAAAATCCTCCCCACATGCCGGAAAAATATTGCCAACTTTTTTCACCATTTTCCTTCTGTTGGGACTGTGATTGGCGAGAAGGAAAAGTTAAGGAATAGAAGGATTGTCAGCTCTTGTGTGGAAGAAAGAAGAGCACCCATTAGAGAATAGCCATCACCAAGTGCATGGTGAAGCTTAAACATGATGTGGCCAGATGCATTTGTTGTAGGGTACTTGATAATGTGAATCTCCCATAAGGGTCTGTTTTGAGGAAGTTGGTCCGTTGCTATTTTGGAGAAATAGTTATTGAAGTGGTCTTGGTATAGGGCAGGTGAGAGTCCTTTAGGGAACACTGGGACTTTGACATGGTCTTTAAGGTTCACTTCAACCCTCTTCCATTTTCTTGCTCCTTTCTTGTCTTCTACCTGTTCTTCACATAGTTAGTGCCTCAATTTTAATTGAAAGATCCAACTAAAAGAATAATGTTCAGACCCCCTTTTTAGGACCCCCTTTGACCCCCTCTTAATTTGATTGGTCACATTTTTCTTCTTTTCTCTTTTTTTTTGTCTTTTCCCTCCAATCACCACCCGCCACGTATCAAAGGGGGGGTGGTGGGGGTGGTGATTTGAGGGGGTGTCAATCACCACTGCAACTAAAAAAAGAAAAGGGAGTAAATTGCACTGATGTCTCTTTTAGTAAGGTTGTAGCAAATATGAAAACATTATTTTTTTTTTCATTCATATAACTAATAAAATACCAATTAAAAGGAAATTAAGTGTTCTCTTAATTAAAATCTTATGGTAATCTATAAAGTTTGGCACATTTTTTGCAAACATCAAACTAGGTTAGTGTAAAAATTTAAAATTTCATACACAAACAAAGATAAAATAACCGATTAGTCCTATGTGATAAAATAACCGATTAGTCCTATGTGATGAACTTAATTATTTATAAGTCATGTATGATTTTTTAATAGGAGAAGTCCAAAATCTGGATCCCATTTCAATGATTCGAACTGTTTATTCTATTGGATACTTCGTGTATTTCATTTACAAAAAAAATGAGATCGATTCGATAACTGTAACTTATTTAATTTACCATATTTTTCACTACAAAAATTGACGACAATTGTGTTTTTAAAAAATAAACCATATTTTTTTTTATGACAAAAATAATAAATTGAATAAGTTGCAGTTATCGGAGGGACCTAATTTTTTGTGTGGATGAAATACATAAAATGCCCTACAAAATGAACGGCTTGAATTATCGAAAAGAACCCGTGATGGATCCCACAGGCCCAACATCCCCTCCAGTTCAAATTTTAGATTGAAGGGAATCCTTCTCATTTTTTATAAGTCTTAAAATACTTGTTTTGTACCTGTACCTTTTAGGATGATAAGTTAGAAAAAAAGGAAAAAGAAGAAGAAGATTTGAATTTATAAATAAATAAGCCCGATAAATAGAATCTAATCTCCCCATAAACAATCCAATAATCTAAATAAATAGTGTGTGCAGAAATTTTTTGGATATACACCGAGAAAATCATAAAAATGATGTTGTGATTTTTAGGAATTAAAATTATGTAATAAAAAGGACGATATTTAGATAATAGAATATATATAATTTAAGGATTGAAGTTGAATAGTAAAAATTTAATAATAAAATTGAAGAATTTGAATTCAAGTCACTTTCACTTTCTGTTGTTAATTTTATAACTCTAAAATTAGTCGAGATATATACAAATTAATCTAAACACACGTTATAAAAATATATAGAGAAAGAGAGAGTACTATGATAGAGGAAAAACGAGGGTTGATGGGTAAGAAGACATCCTTAAGCAAAGGAAAGGTTTGGGAGTCATCAATACTAATAGGGACTTCAAGTTCAAGAACGCATTGCAATGGATAATGACAATGCACAATTGAAGTATTGAGCACCGTGACTCACGGCATTGATGATGGTGATGATGGTGCTTTTCTTTCTCAAACTCCATTTCTTCTCTTCTCCTGTCTCTTTTAACTTGTAAGGCCTCGCTTTGGGAGCAATGCTTAATTTAGTAACTTTGGCTAATTACTAAAAAGGTTGGTAAGAAAACCTCAGACAAGTTTGCCAACTTTTTGGCTAATTACGAAAACGCTGCAAAAAAGTAGAGAGAAAAGGAATCTTTGACTTTTTGGTATGGGTTGTTGGCTTTTTACTAAAAGGTAACTTTTTGGCTAATTGGCTATTTTAAAGATCTTGCCAAACGAGGCCTAAGTAGTAGTAGTAGTAATACCTACTAATATATATACTTCTATCTACTACCATTGTTCTTGGCCCTGTTCCTAATTATTCCCAACAAGAACTCGGCTAAAACCTAAAAGCCAGTTTTTTTATTTTTATTTTTTTAATTTTTTTTTTAGATACATCTCTTTTTTATATTTTTTTTTATACATGTTTTTAAAAAAAATATAAAAAATTAAAAAATTCAACTTTTAATCTATTTACCAAAAATAAGCGTTTGTGTCCTTCCCTTATATATATATATAGCAACTTACTTTATCGAAATGAGTTTTAAAAAATATATTTAAAAATATATATACGAGAAATTATTTAGTACACCAAGACCAAGGTTTTTATCTTGACTGTCTGATCGGGTCAAAACGGTGGAACCGGGTCCTCCAGCTCGGGAAAATCCTCAAGACCCTGTAGGCCAAAAACCTAATTAGTGAAAACCTGAATAACTACTGGTCCAACCTAAAATTTGCAGGCCGTCTTGGACCAACCCGGTTTTTTTTCTTTCTTTCTTATATATTTATATTATATATATATATATATTATATCAAAAGTTTGACTAAAAACTTTTATTTCAAAAGTCTCCTCTCATAAAGAGGAATCTTATTGGAAGCTTGAAGAAATTATGAAAGGCTATTCCTACTTATAGGAAAATAATTGTTCAAAGAGAACCTAAAAATTGAATGTAGGATTCAATCAAATTGTTTGAATCATATTTGATTGAGTGGAGAGTTGAAAATTTTATTTCCTCCAAAATTAAATCTAGCATTCAATCAATTTGTTTGGAGGGAATGGTACATTTTTTTAATTTCTTTAAAACTAGTGACTTTTTTTTTTTTTTTTATCAATTATGACTTTATTAAATATTATTAGTAAATATTATGCAACATATTTTTTTTATTATTTTAGTAATTATATATATTTTTATTTATTTATAATTTATAAATTATATTTATGGAATTATATAATATTAATTATGACGTCATTGGTTCGATCGCTTTTAACCTCGATAATTAAATGAGTGATCCGCCTTATTCAATCTGAATTTTCGATCTCGCTTTCACCGATTCAATTCTTTTCAAAACGTTAACAAAGACCACCAGAGTGACCCAAAATTAAATATAATTGATGGGGAGTGAAACCTTTTTTCCGATTACCGGTAAAGATAATAAAAATCATGATATTTAGCTGATTGATTGAAAAGTGGTGCTTAGGCTGGGCTAAGTAATAATTTTTCCAATGCCCCATCTCACTTTTTAATTCGATCTCGTTTGAGGATTTAAGGATTGATTTGGTTTGATTTTGTTTAATTTGGTTTACTTCAGTCCAGAGCTTAACTTTACTCTAGAAAATAATGTCAATATCCAACAATAAGAACATTTTTAGTGAATCTGAATGAGGTTTACATTTTTTACAATTTTCTTACGATTTTAAGAAATATTATTATGCATATAAAAAAGTTTATTACAAAAATAAAAAAGAGCGACATGCAAACTTACATCATGATATTTTATTTTAGATTCATATACATTTTTAAATTTTAATTCACCTATGTAGACTAAGTTTATTGAAATAGGAGTTTTAGGAAAATTTTAAATTTTAATTTTAACTTATTTTAAAAACAAGTTTATTTTAAATATGAAATATATAGGGTGAAACACTAATAAATCTCAAAATGAGATCTTGTAACTATTCAATCTTCACTTTTT